>JAKSZP010008053.1:0-158070 GCA_022478985.1 Massospora cicadina
CACCAATGACCTATCTAAGGTCATTGACAAAAAATGGGATTTGTCTTTGCCAGCCAGGGATGAGGAAAACGGCTTGTTTGAGGCAAAGGCCCAGGCAGGAATCGAACTTAAGACCCAGAAAATCACAAGATATGAGTATACAAAATCTGGCCAAATACAAAAAAAATTAATTTTGTTGAAAAAAACGAATTTGTAGCTCATATCAGATTCAAACAACCACTGGAATCTTCATGAAGCAACCCCCTATAAATTAAGTCCCAAGATGAGAAAGGCTTTGCTTTTCTCAGATACAAAGATCATATTAATAAAGTTTAGGAAATTGGGCACATTTCTTGTATTTTGGCTTTTTCAAAAAAAATACAACTCTGCAAAGTTCTGCAATGGCTGGAGTCCATTTTCCGCTCTGGTTTGCCCAAACTGTTGTACCTGAGTCCTCCATCTACTCCGTCACCTATTCAGCCAGATCCGCCTCCTCCTATTTTGCTGCCTTTTGCCCTAGATTTTTTGCCACCCTTCCCAGCTCCCAGGGCCTCATGTCCCTGATGATTGTGGCCAGTTTGGTGTGAGTTTTGTTCCACAGATCTATTTGGAAACACAATAATGAACGTTTAGGACGTCTCTTAATTTTATTGGGTCACTTGGCCTTGTTGGCACACCTATGACATGTGTCTTTCCCTCCAGCGACCTCATGCGCTCCAGTTTCCCTGACATGGAGAGATGACCATGATTAGGAGTTGGGGCTCGCCTTAGCTGCGGTGACCTCTCCTCATTGCCCAAAACTATGCACCGCGGTGGCCCAGTCAGTGGCTCAGCTTCAGCATGGCCTGCCCACCATCTTCTTCCCCCCAACTTCCCTGAATCTCCCTGCAGTGACATCTCAAAACTATTTGATGATGCTAAATTTCTGTTATGAATGTCGCAACGCTTGCTTCATTCAACCCCTCAGCCAAAAATCACCCGCCACAGTACCTCCCTTTTCACCCAACTTCCTGAAGCCCGCAAAGAAGCTGAAGTTCTCCTCGCAGCTTTTGTTGAAACACTTTCCCATCATTATCTTGATGCAGAAGTGGAAAACTCCTACTATGCTGACCTCAGCCCCCACTATGCAGATGCCCCAACGCCCTGGCTCTCTGCTCTGATCTGGTACTGTAACCAACACCCCTTTGATCGAGGTGGGTCTTTCTGAAAACCAACCCCCTGACCCCTCCTTACCCTCTGCCATGGTGGGTTAAGCAGTTTCTGCTTCCTACCTGGGTAGTATCTTGTTTTGCCATTTTGAGTGTTGTGATCAGTACTGTCCATCCCCTGGTCAGCATACCTCAAATAAATTGATGATTAGGAGTTGGGGTGTATTACGCCCCTTTTGTTACCGCTGTTTTTGCTCCTCTCTTGCCTTTGTTGGTTTTCAATTTATCATTGCAGTGCACTTGTGTGCTCTTATTGGCCACATTTTCCTCTTGCGCGTTCCATTATTGATTTTCATCCCCAATTGGGTTATGCTCCACAACTTTGGGGGGGTGCTGAACCCCTGTTTTGCTGCATTTATTTCTGAATTTGGTTTTGCCAAATATATTCTATTTGGATTGGCTGTTTTGTTTTCTGTGGGATGTGATTGGCTCATTGATACAAGCTCATCCATGTCTTCCTGGATTTGTTCTGGTGATATAGATGATTCCACCAATGCATTTGCCTTGGCTGCGGCCAGCTTGTGGGCTTGTTTGGCCATTTTCATTCTTTTTGGGCAATTGGGTCAATTATTTTATATTGCCATATTCTCCCCAGTTGAATGCTTGTGTGGTGTCAGTGATTTTGGTGTACTCTAAGTCATCTTTGCCCATCTCTTCCTCACAGAATTACATTTCTCTTAGGCCTTCTTTTATGGGACAAGTATGAATCTTATGCCCAAAGGCCTGATATTTGACCATATGGGGGCGCACTCTCCACTGTTGTGCAGAATAACTATGATTTTTCCTGTCAATAATAAAGTATGTGATATGGTGGATTTTTGTGATATCCTCCATTATTCTAGGTTTGGGTAATAATTGTGATTGCCTTCCCAGTGCTAAGGGTTGGAATCAGTTGGAATCTTTGCATCTCAAATTAATTAATTTCTCTGTAAGATTCCAAGTCCTCCTGTAGATGTTGTTCAACTACTGTGCATGCCAGTATAGTTGAAAGGTAGGTGAAAATTTATAAAAATATCTTCAGGTTCTGTCTGACGTGTACATCAGGTCAATACCAAACATTGACTATAAGGAAAACCAATCACTACTCTGACCTTTGTGGCTTCATTTGCATCCTCTGCTGTCCTGAATCCAAGATCTACCCAACCATGGTGGATAGTGTGGGTTGTCATATAAACAGCATGCATGAATAAATTTTTGGGCTTCACTAAACTTTTGCCACATTGCTGGTGCCTCTGTACCCAAAACTAACAGATCCCATGTTCAACCAATGACAGCAGTTGAGAGTGGGACACTTACATGTAACTGCAGTATTTTACTAAAAAATAAACAAAACCCATGGGTGCACCACCTTGGGTTTTTTTATTTTGACTATGGTTTTTGTTTACTCTTGTGCACTTGGTGTCTTTATGAAGTACAGATTAGGTCTGCTGCCCTTTACTGCATTTGCCTAATTATGTCATTACATATTAAATGTGCTCATCTCATCTGGTATTGATTATCAAACTATTCTGTTTGAATCAAATTGTTTACTAATAAGTATCACTTATTTATATTAAATAACCAATAAAAGCGTATGTTTTTAAATAGCAAACCTTTGCATAAAAACTTTATGCAGTATAATTTAATTTTTATTTATAGAATAGTCTTGATTAGCTAATATAATGATTATAAGATCATGCATAATGAATAAAAACTATAGTTTCTTTTTATACACCTTATGAGTATGTTTACCTTTAGTAAAAGTGCTTAGCTTGTTTTCAGGATAACTACAAGATAAGCTTTATAATACTTATTGATAAGATCTAATTTTTTATTAATATACTTTTTAGGAAGAAAACAGTATATGGATTTAATGAGAACTTTATGCAACAATGAAATACTTAAAAGGATTTCAATCTAAAAAATTGAGCTCAAGATTTTTTTAAATTATTAAGAACTTTCTATTAATACAATATATGCAGAGCAATCTTTATTCTAAAAATTCTAACAAAATATATAGTTGTGCTTTTTTAAAGCTATTTAGAAAAATGTACCATAATATAGGAATTAACTTGACAACTGAAGGGTTCGAACCTCCGCCTACAATGTAGACTGCGACCTGAACGCAGCGCCTTAGACCACTCGGCCAAGTTGCCATACTAAAAAAATTTTATATAAATTGTTACTTGATATTAGAGTAGTAGTATACAATAAAATTTGCTTAATTTGAAATGTAATAAATCATGTATTTTTTGTTTTAAAAAGGTTTTTTTTCTACAATAATTTAACAAAACAATGTAAAGCACAAAATAAATATAAATTTATAAGATAATAAAAAAGAATTATTTTAGATGAGAAACCTGCAAAAAGAGAAATTTCCTTAAAAATCACTTTATTGCTTTGCAGGTTTTATTTTATATGCTTTTTTACTTTAGTAGTTATATGCTACTGTTATAGTTGGGATTCTCCCTTAATTAGGGAAGCCCAAACTAGGGGTTGCAACCCACCTACAGGTGGATGCCAGATTGGGCTCCCCATTAGCTTGGGGTAAGCCCAATCTAAAGTATCAGGGATCAGCCCCAATAATTTAATTCAAATTTAGCACTGGTGACTAATGCTGAGGATGCTGACCAATCATATTACCCTTTCAGGAGCACCGGAAACTTATGCCGAGGATGCGCCAATCCCCTTGTATTATTATGTTCCCTCATCTTTGGCAATCAATACCAAATCCACCCATTCCCAATCCATCGAGTTTCTATAAATACCGCAAGGATCATTTAAGAATTCACCATTTCTATCAATCTCTTTTCCATTTTTATCTTTACTTTGGGCCTTGATGGCCTCTTAACTCGCTGGGGGCTTCAGGGCCCTGATTAATTGGGGCCAGGTTGGAGTTCCTCCCCTGAAGTCCTGACAGTTATTAAAACAGAAGGTTCTGTATTAATCTGTGTCTATGTACACAGGTTTCAAAGATAATTTGTTTTTGATCTGATATTATAACATTCACTTTTGCACTTTTCCATTTTCCATTTCCATATATAATAAAATAAAAAATGATCATTTTCCATGATGATCAAGTAATTTGATCTATCTTTAATTTTTAATTTTATTTGGGGAAGGCTGACCAGGGGATGGACACTTCTGATATGTAAACAAAAAGAACTACAATCAGCAAGAGGGAACCTCAGAGAAGCAAATGCTATCCCCTGTTGCCAGCGGAAACACCAAGAAATGGAAGAGGGGTTGCATGTGTAGGGGCATGTGCCACTATTAAGCACATATGCAGGAAAGGCCTGAAGCGAGGAACCAAACCAGAAACCAGAATGAGACCAACTGATGGCGACGGGATGGTAGTTACCCAAACAGCCAGGCTTGAAAGTGGCCCATGAGGTGCAACTGAAACTGGTGTACAGCTTCCAGGTGGGTGGGAGTAGATACTGAGATAGCATCCAAGACAACCATGTGGATAGTCCACATAGCGATTGCAATCACTAAGGCTTGGAGGGAAGGTTGTATAGGTGAATTCAAAGACTAGGCAAAGATGTCCTTAGATAGGCTGAAGGGCCTTGTTTGATCCTGGAGAAAATGACGTTGAACCTCACGCCAGATTGCTTTTGATGGGGTCACTCTTCCAGGTGGTGAACTAAAGTTCCATACTGGTCACACATGATACAAGATGAGTGCAAAGCATTATAGCGTTTGGCATTATGGTATACCCATTTCAAGCAGCACCACACATGGGAACAAATATGTGGCTGTAGAAGAGGGTGGTGGGTGTACTTTCAAATGTCTTTCTGGGTTTCTAGTGAGTAGATAATGTACAACATGTCCAGATAATCCACCCTGGCCATGACAGGGGACCTCATTGGTATCATATTGTTCATAATGGCTTGGACTTGTACTTCATGGGTGAACCAGGGAGTAGGGCAACCCCTCAGGGCGGTGTGCCCACTGATGCAAATTCTCCACTCAGCGCTCCACATGGAGAGGAGAATTTTTTTGAACTGGGGTAATGTCTCATGAAAGCCTGCAGCAGAAGGGTGTGAGGCAAGATACTTCAACAGAGAATGGGGGTGGGTAGGATTGCTGAGGCCCAGGGCGTGGGAGAAGTTGGATCAGACTGCATGTGACCATTGCTGGGTAGAGATCACTGGGTTGGTGACTGCTGCGATCCAGATGCCAAGTATTCTGGTGGCGTGGGCCTCAAAGTTGAGCAGGCCCATACCACCACTATGGTGAGGGCTAAACATGACATCCAGGAGCACTGGCAGTGGCGGCCTAACCAAAGCCACCCTTGCAGAAGGGCCTATAATGATTTTAAGAAATTAGGGGGAAAAAGCGATAGTATAGCCCCAAACCAAACTTTAGAAAGGAGTTTAGAGTTGGCTAGCACTACCCTGCCTGTAAGGGAGGTTTAACGGGCTCTGAGGGAAGTTGTGCATTTCATTAGGTTGTCTATGGTACTCCATCACCATTGAGACATACCCTCCCACCTCCAGCCACACCCCCAAATGGCGGACTGGACCAACTGTGGGTCTTAGCACAAAGAGGAGAACGATTGGGGTAATTTGGGGTGGGTGGGGCAAGTGAACCCGTGAGCAAGCTGCTGAAGAAGGTAGAAAGTGGGGCACTGGTGACCAGCAGGCTTGGTACCAAATAAGGAGAATGATTTCAGTTTTGGAGGCATTAAGTGCAGCGTTACTTACCCTGGAGTAAACCTGGATGGTAGCTTCAAGCGCGCATGCATTATGATTTTTAGACACCCCAACCACACAATCATCAGCAAATACCAACATCTTGACAGGTGCTTGGCCTTGCACATGGACACCAGTAAGGCTGGATTTACAATCTGAAGAAGTGGACCAAGGCTGAAGCTATACAAGAGTGGGCTTAGAGGGTTCCCTTGGAGTAGGACCCTTTGATGGTGAACTACATCCGTGAGGAAGGCAGGGACACGCACAGCCATTGTGGCAGATTCCGTGAGCAACATCATCCAATTAATGAAATGATGGGGGAGGTGGAACTTGTGGAGGCAGGCTTTGAGGTAATCCCAGTTGACTCTATCATAATCCTTCTGCTGGTTTAATTAACAAGTGCTCCAGAAGCCGTGGATTGGAAGACGTTGGCTACAGTATGTATGTTGTACCAAATAGACCGTTTGGGGAATGAAATCAAATTGTTTAAGGGAAATGAGAGCAGAGTCAACTACTCCTAGGCGGTTTGCCATGATTTTAGTAAAAAGTTTAGATTCTGTGTTAGTAAGTGATATGAGGTGCCAGTTGGCCAAGTCCAGCTTATCCACTTTACCATACAACATTATTGTGTAGGCCTCTTGGCCTCCAGGGAGGAGGCGCATTTCCATTAGGCACTGGTTCATTGAGGAAAGCAGAAAGGAGGAAAAATATCTGAAGTATTTCTTATATAACTCATAAGGAATCCCATCTGGATCTGGGAATTTCCTGTATGGTTCACTGCAAACGGCAGACCAGAGTTCATCCCAAGAAATTAAATTCATCAACTCTGAATAATGGAAATGGTGCAGATATGTGCACTTTTGAGAAAATCAACTTTGGCCGGTTGTACTGGATTGGAGTGATACAATTTGGAGTAATAGTTTTGAACTTCGTTGCCACTTTGGCCAGAGTATCTGCAACGGAGTGGTCTGGCTCCTCACCTGTGTGCAGGACAAGCTCTGTCATGGTGCAAATAATTTTCAAAAAAAGTAAGCAGAGCATGTGTTGCCTGATATTATATTCTTTGCCTTATACTGAACACAAACTCAGTGTTTGTGTTGCCTTACCAGTGCATTGAGGCGAGCAGACACTTATGCCAACTTATGACCCCAAGCCAGGCTGTAGCCTGCCGCAGGGATATTAGATTTCAGGTGGTCCACTTCTGCCAGCATGTGCAAATGACTGCCAAGGCAGACCAAGAGCGATGTGATGAGATGTGGGATGCCTGGAATGGTGTTCACTTTGAAGGTTGACCAGGTAGAAAGTGGGTCCACACATAACAGTGTGGTAAATTCCAGAGCTGGGGTTTTGGTGTCCGCCCACAAGGAAAACCTTGGCGATGTGATCTCAGCTGGATGGATTTTGCATCACTTCAGCGCCTGTGCCACCAGATGTGACAAAGAGAAGGAAATCAATACCATCATGTAGTCAGATAAATCGAGTTTTGTCATCATAAAGTGTGCAATTTGAGACTGAAATTTCAACGGTGCAAGAATAAGGTCAATGTGGGACATAGACATCAGCTGGCCGTTTTGCACACTGGGATAAGACATGTTTGTGAGCAGTAGTGCATGATGCAGCAGAGTATCAGATAACCCCAAAGTGGTTTTTAGAATGCGAAGTTCTATGTGCCCCTGCAGGGTTGTAGGCGACGAGGGCCAGTAGTTCATGTTGCCCACCACAAATGGGTCAGGGGGAAGCGAGAAGGAAATAACAGCCAAGAAGAATTCCCAACGAGCTCATGCACAGGTTGGGGCATATATGTTAATGACCACATGCACTTCATCATCCCATGAAAAGGATACAACAAGGACATGGCCATCGAGGTACAAAGTTGATGAAATAAATTTAAAATTATGGGTCAAAAAATAAGCACCCCACAGTGTGGTGACCAAAAGGAAAGGGAAGGGAGGAGAATGGTTGCCCATGTGTCCTCTGCACTGCATGGACAATGGTTTCCTGAATGGCCAGGATGTCAACGGGTAAATTATTTTTTAAAAACTCAGTTTCCTAGCCCGGGATAATGAGGCCTTAAGTCCAGAGATGTTCAACATCCCTATAGTAAAGGCTCCCCCCATTACAACTTAGGTGTGAGGGGAAGAGCACCCATGCCCTTCAGCCTTCTGTTTTTCAGCACGTCGCTGTATGGCAGCATGGGTATTCTGTGCTACAGAGTAAGGTTCAGTATGGGATGCTTTCACAGTGGGATTGGCGTTGGCTTTTGCTCTCTGCTTATTTCCCCCTTGGTACAAATCTTTGGCGTGGTGTGCACCTGTGGTGCACCTCACATGTTGGCAAATTTTCAGTAGGTAGATTGGTGGGTGACTCAGTTTTGATCAAGGCTTGGTAGCATTAGTCAGGTGAATCTGACTCTTCCATCAGGTCCTCAGCTTTGGTGGCCCAATCTGATTGGTGGAAGGATTCATGAGCCACCTCCACAGTGAATGACTCAATGTCCTCCTGGAGCTGGGTGGGTAGGATCACAGATGCGGCCATGGCTGCTGCCTTGGCCACCGCTCTGCGGGCCTGCTTGGCCTTTTTATGCTCCTGTGGGGACACAGGCTTAACTTGAATGTAGCATCCAGGCGCACCCCATGGGAAGGTGGCATTGGTGTTTATTGCCAGTTCACGATGGGCATCTGAACCACTCATTGCATCTGAGATGATTTCATTTTGAGAGATGCCGCCCTTGGCAGGGCAGGTATGGGCTTTGTGGCCAAAAGCGTGACAGAAGGTACAGATAGGAGGCGCACTATCCACGGTGACCCAGAATGGGCAGGATTCTTGCCCATTAATTTCCACAAAAGTGGTGTGGGGGATTTGGGTCAAATCTTCCACTGCCCCTGCAGATGGGGTGAGTACCACAATCACTTTGCCCATGCACAGGTCCATCATGAGTATAAAGTGCTGCATCTTAAAGGATTAGATTTCCTTATATCTGGTGAGCCCAGCCTTTAGGTGGTGCTCCAGCATGGTGCTCTTAATTGTTGTAGGTAAGAAGTTAAATGTAACGAAAATTTGATTTGATTTAATCCAGCGAGTGTGATTCATGTTGACTACCCATTGTCCATCCAGGAGGTCCACCACCACACGCACTTTTGTGGCTTCATCCGCCACTTGTTTGGTTTTGAACCCAAGATACAACCAACCTCAGGGCATGGAGTGTAGTGCAACATACACTGCATTCAGAAAATGGGTATGTACATCTCCATAAAACTTTTCATAAAACACCATTTGTTGTATATCCAGAAAAACTTGCACCCCGTGCTCCACTGATGACAGTGGCTGGGAGTGCAGCATATAGATGAACTGGTTACAGCGCGCTTACCAGGCCAAAATTTCCAGGAAAATGCTAACAACCAGTTTTTTACTACTATTTTTATCTAGGCCGCCGGTGTCACAGGGGCATTTACAAAACTTGAATGGTGTGGGGCCCACTCCTGTGCCCTTAAGTTTTCTCGCCCAACTGCTACCCAACATTGGGTGCACACTAATCTCCTTGATGAGATTATCAAACTTACCTAGACTTGAATCAAATATGTTGCAAAAGTGTTTGCAATGAGAGAGAAAATTTTTTAATCTTATCTATCTTATTTCTGAAACCTTAATTTTGGCTTTATCATTATTGAAAAATTTTGAGTTCTGGGCATAGCTTATGACCACCTAATAATGACCAATTTTGCAATGTCAGAATATTGCTATATCTGGTGGTAATGACATTGCCCCTCATTATGTTACTTTAAGTCCAGATATCCAGACCCTCCACCTGGACCATGAGAAATATCCCTTCAGGCTTAAGAAATCTTTAAGAACTCCTATGGTTCCCCTTTCTCATCTAAGTGACATGGCTCATGTGGTAGATAAGCAAGATTATACTGACTTATTTTCAATGATCCTCCCTCTCTGCTCTCATTTTTTCTCCTACCTTACTGAAAATAATAGAAGGGGTTTTTAGGGGGTGTTACAGCCCAGGGGCCTCTGGAAGTACCCTAAGGCTCATAGCAATATTAGCCTGGTTACCCAATATATGAAGTAATTTGACCAAACCTGCCCTAAACATCATATAAGACCAAACAAGTTTAATAAGTCAGAATGGGTCATTACTAGTGAAATGGATCATGGATCAAACCCACATCATTCAATATGTCCCCAAGGCTATTTTTATTGATTTTTTACTGGAATAGAGCCACAAACAACTATGTCACCAATTCTTCATAAGAACAACTCCATATAAAGTTTAATTAAAATGACCTGAATTATTCTTTGATCCATGCACAAGGTATCAAAATTTTCATGATATTATATGTTAAAATTGGAAATTCTCCCAACCCATAATACTTTTCCTGGCCCAACCAATTGGGATTTAATGAAGGGGGCCAGGCACAGGCTAATTTTTGAGATTATTTCTGATTTTTCCCTCAATCCTATTAAGCATCTGTCCCTCTCTAGGGTATATTGCTGGTTTATTTTCTATTCTAAATTCATTGTAAAAATCCATTTACATTATTTTTTTCTGTGGAATCCGCCCTCCACACCATATTACAAGGCTTCTAAATCAATCTGGCAACTGAAATCACTAACCACTAAGTGTTATCAATAAACATGGAGATGATAACCTAATCCACTGATATATAAAATTACCACACAGTGAAAAAAAAGTTTATAAGAGGAAATTTTCACAACCACAATTGCCAATCTGTTGTCCATGCCGTGAACATCTGTTACCTCAATTTTTTCTGATATCACTAATCTGGCGCAATCCATTTAGCATAATCTACTACCAATTCAATGTGGTTATATGCAACAACCAACAGCCAAAAACTCTGAGGAGTTTCCCTTCCTACCTCTACTGCCCATGGGGTTGCCTCAGTAAGACTCCAAGTTGCCCCCATTGCAGCCTTCTGAATTGTTATGAGGCCTTTAGTATGCTTTTTTAACAACACTACTCCTCACTTAACCCCTAGAACATCTCCTTTCAGTGGCCTAGCCTGATAAGCCCCTAGCATTCTGGACTTCCACTGCGCATTAATCCACCCAGATTAAGCGGCCCATCTTCTTTCAATCAGCCATTACCCTGACAGAAACTGGGATTCCAGTCTCTTCACATCAAAAATGGTGATCCTTTCAGGGACAAAATCCCAAAACCTGTGAGCATCTTCACTTAGGAAAAAGTAACCACCATTTATTTTATGAGAACCTGCGCTAATCAGAACCTGGAGAACTTAAACCTGGCCCATTTTATGAACGGTTTTAAAACTACAAAGCCTGGATAAACGACTATGGTGTGAGCTCCTAACAATGATTATGAGAAGTGGACAGTTATCTCACTGGCCCAGCGCACAGATGGCGCAATGCCAACTTAACCTTTAAAGTCTTGAAAGGATTGGCTAAACTTTAAAAAGAGAAGAACTGAATCTAAACTACCCAACTCTGAGAAAAGGTTATTATTATTAATTTTTTTTTGGCAGAATCACCAAGTTTATAAAAAACTTATATAACCAATGTGACCCTAGGATCAAACCATATATTAGCACTATGATTAATTAGATCAGCAACTCCTAAACTAGTTCTTAGATGCTCTTGAGTACCCTTATTTGGTTATCATGGTGATAAATAACCTAATTGTTTTGATCAGGATATACCTACCTTAAAGACATACGCCCAACTTGTAAGCATCTGATGCCAAGAACCATAACTGCAAACTCTATGAAAAGTCAGTAAATCTTGTTTTTAATGACTTAGACTCCAATTACATTCTTAAGCTACATGAATTCATGTTGCCAACCTAGATGAACTAGCAGGTTATGTTCTCGCAGAAAAAGTCCAACAGTTGTAAATGCTGCTTTAAGGGCAACAACCACAGTATAGCCTTTGTTTTTTCAACTGTAAGCAGCCTGGCCACTATTTTTAAAAGTTCTGAGCTCCATGCGTGCTTTGTAAAATTCTCCATCTAGATGGACAATTCTCCAGTTAAGAAATCAACAAACTTAGTTGTAGTTTTTCATGACCACATTATGTAGCTTTGACATAAAATAAAATGTATTAATATCTGTCTTATCACCAATTATTGCTTAGTAATTATTGCCTTCAAAATATTAATTGTTTCAATATAAGGATATTATCCAAATTATGATGCCAGTTAATGTTTAATTGGGCACAATTACTGACAATTTTATAGGTATATCTGGTTGTAGGCTGAATAGTCAAAAATTAGATTCTTAATCTGGATCAATTGTGCTGAGACGCTGATTAGTTAGGGGTGTTTGAGGAGGCGCTGTATACTGCAGGCATCCTTGACAGTAATGTTACTTTATATCTTATGTGCCATGCCTTCAATGCCAAGTGCCCATTGTGTTCATCCTGTCGCATGCCCTCTGTGCTACCCTAGGTGGAGATCCCCCAATCCTCTTCCACATATGAATGGCTTAGGCTATTATCTAAAACACTATAAAGGGATTTTTACTTAAGATAATCCCTTTGTTTGACTTACAATTAATAAAGATGTGTGGATGTCCCCTTTTTGGGTTGGACTTCACTAGCGCTAAAAAAGGAGTGTTTGGAAACTATTAAAATGATGCAATGATTGACTTGATGATCATTTATTGTTTTGCCTGGGCAATGCGGCCTTCTATGAATGGGTAAATTGTTCCATTACATAAGCATAGTCACTATCTTGTAAATGGGCTCTACTTGGACTTGTTAAATGCACTGTAACACGCTTTTTTGGAAGTCAGCGCAAAGGGCTCACAATCTAGTAAGCAATTGTGCCAATTAGGTAAATAAATATTTTTAGTATTTACTATAAAAATAAATACTCTTAAATTAAATTTTTCATCATTAAATGTCATTTTTATTGAGATGTCAACTGATTAGTTAAGCACCAAGCTTCCTTATACAAACTCCCTTATCTATCAATAAAGCCAATTCTAAGTGATTTAATATTTTTAATATATAACTTCATTGGAAGTCTTGAAGGGATTAGTTGACCTTATCTATTACTCAAGTAATCTGAAGTGTGGTAGATATCAATTGCCTGCAATAGGATACCAGTGTAAGTTTTAAGCCACTTATAAAGAAGACTTGGCTAGCTAGTAGTTATTATACAACTAGCAATCTCATTTATTCTTAAACCTCAGTTGCAGAACCTGTGAAATAAACTTTACAAAAAAGTTTACATTTAGTGCTCACTACAGGGGTATTTGAGTATTTTTAATTAATAGAAGAACAAGAAGTATTCAAATTTTTCTTTCCACTCAAAATCACTTTTGAGTGAATTTTAAATTTATTTTAAAAACCAATTGAAATCCAATTCACCACAACGCTGACCCACTGATGTCCATGGTCCCACCGCCTGCTGCTCTCATGTGGGGCAGCGGCGAAACCTCAACCAGCGTTTTAAATTTGGGGGGAAATGCGCTCAGACTGGTTCATCCAGTCATAAAAAATCCTTGAGTTGGTTCATTCCGCCCAAGGGTCTTTCCATCCACCTCACATGATCCCAGATGGTGCCCCACTGCCCTCTTGTACTCCCCACTCTCACATGCATTTCATCCTTTGGGTAAATATGGGAGGTTGTTACCATATGCAGCTAAAGCCATTATTAAAATGGCACAGGCAGTGATGCAACCTACAGGGTTCATCAATTTCCATCCTTATAAAGGATATTTTGATCTAGGTTTCATGTGTGAAGCTAATGCTGCCACTGCAGCAACTGTGCCCCTGGTTTTCCAGGACACCCTAATTCCAACAACGCGACCCAGCTCCCCACTGACACCAAGTTGGTGGTTCAGTTTGCTGGGTTGTCCACTCAAATTCCCCCTGTGGTGCTCCATCGGGAGCTAAAGGAAGGTTTGGTAGCCTAAGCGCTGACACCATCCTTCAATTTAGGGTCTCCAATGGAGCCACACGCCTCACTGGGCCTCAGGCTTTCACCAGAGTCAGCCCTAACTTTGCTAACATTACAGAGCAGCTTCCCCTTTGCACCATCGTTGTATCTGCCCCTGACCACCCATTCTAGGCCCATGTCAAGGGTGGGCAAACCATCTGTTCATCCTGCTCTGAGTTGTGTTGAATTTTCAGTCTATAAAGGATAGCTGGTTCTTCTTCTGCGGTAAGGTGGAGTTTTGAACGTCTATTGTATGAAGACAATAGACCAGACGGTGACTATAGTTAATATATAACGCTTTAATAATCACACTTGAGGCTGTATTCTTCTGTCGTTACTTAGACGATGTCATGCTGCCCTGATCTTCCTGATCCCAAGTAAATCCTTGACTTAATACAATGTAAAGTATTAATACTAAAAGCTTATAAATTAAACTATAGAACTGTAGTAATATTTTATGATCAATATCTGATTATTTTATTAGTATTAACTTAAATAATTTTATAGGGTTTGATGTTCACCACATCTTACCAATGACGCCTCAATTTCAATGGCACTTGGCCAGAGAAAGTAACAAGTTTATTTTGAGGGTCTACAATCCATTCAACTCAAGACATCCCAAACGTCTCAGAGTCAGTCTCAAAGTCAGAAATATACTCAAGACAGCATTTCTAACGCGTCTGCAAATAGCTGAACTAATACTCATCTCAATCAATTGGCAGCACATACTAAGGTGATTTTTTGCACTAATTAGTAATTTATTTGATTGAAAAAACTATTGACATTAAAAACTAATTTCAACATAGATCAACAAAACCCACATGCCCAGGTCATTTAGTTTGCTATTATTTTAGGTCCAACTAAACCAAAAAAGCCCCCATGCCCATGTCATCATAGTCAAATATTAATAAGTGGAATTGCTAGGCCACGAATCCCAAGTTTGGATATACTTAGGATATTTTTGATTTACAATTACCAACAATTTATATCCAGTCAACCATTCAACAAGTTGGATCACGCAAAGCGTAGCTGCCCCTACCTTGCTGCTTCCACCACATTGGCAGACTTGGCCACTAGTTCTCCATCTGCCAACTCCCCGCAGCCCTCTCAAAATGGGGTGCATCTTACCCCCTCCTCCAAAACCTGTTGCTCCCACACCCACAGCAGCCAATCAGGCCCCTCCTAAGCCCAGTGCCACCAATGCTCCCACCAACCATGAATCAGCTTGGACAAAGGTTTGATCCAGTATCCCAACCCATTTGCCAGCCTCAACCACCCCTATTGTGGAAAATGAGGGTTTGTATGACATGAACCCATGGGTCACATTGGATGAAACCAATGAAGTGGGTAATGTGATTGAAGATTCTAAAGTCAATATGGAAGGGGTTTCTCATTACAAACCCCATTGAGATCCCTCAGCGCTTTTTTGTACCACAGCCAAATGACAATTAGTTATGCACCCAACATCATTTCACTGTGGCAGCTGTTGCCCGACCTAACATGCATTTCATCTTCAATGCTGTTGCCCACACAGCGATAATGCTTAACAAAGGTCTCCCCCTCCCATTGTCACCCTGAGCTGGACCCCACAGAGCAAAAATGTTATCATTCAGCTTTACAAACATGTCGCAGATGCCATTCAGAAAGTGACTTCCGCTTCACAATACAGACAAATAGCTACCCATGCTAGTTCTACTTTACTCTACCAACTTCTTGCCATCTGCATTTTAGCGGAAAAATGCTTGTCCACTTACTTAGGTGCGATGTATGCTGAAAAAAATTTATCCAAACAACCAGTCCTCTGCAAACTTGCCCCATATATTGCTGATAACCCCACGCCTTTGCTCTATGCCTTGGCCTAAGTTCTGTAGGATGATGATGAACCCGCAGATGAGCCCCCTGATCCTCCTTCCCCTTCCTCCATGATGAGTTAAGTGGTTTGCCACTGTACCACCTGGTTTGTTGTTTTCTCGTTTTGTGTGTCTAGCTTCTCAAGTTGGGTGGTTGGTCATGTTTGGTTTGGCTTGTTTTTGGTGTTTCCATTTTGTTAATGTCCATCCCCTGGTCAGAGTTCCTCAAATAAATTCCAACAAGAAGTATCCAGTACCATGGCTAATAAAGAGTGAGATCCAGAAGATATAAAATAAGCTAAAGATGTAAGCCACATTAATATAATATCACCAACACAGGCTAATCTGAAGCATTTAGAGGAAAATAGTGAAAAGACAGTAGAAGAAACTATATTTTTACAAGACCAACGATGAATTTTATAAGGGTTTTTTGAGCAGAGATACACCAGTAATAAGGGAATATTAATGTTAAAGATTGCTATGAAGCTGTTTTTGGGAAAAATGCTAACTCAGAGATTATGAAGCTCAAATTCTAAAGCAGCTACATGATGTTAAGGATCAAAAATGGACCTGACATTTTTTGAGACAGAGTTGTGTAATAGTGACTTGTTTGTCATAGAAGAATATAACAATGTGGGAACTATTCTGCTCTTTAGGGACATTCCTGGCACCTTTCCACCATCTCAGCAATGACCCCCAACAACACTCCAATTACTAAAAGGGTTAATGGTCATCACCTCATACAACAACAAACTATTGACCATGTAAAATTTTTGGAATACCCTGGAATTACCAGCATTTCACCAGGACTATATCCTGGCGTTCATTAAGCTATATGTAAACAATGTTTGGATACAGTAATTGACAGAAAGATTTTAACATGTATAATCGCTTAAACAAATCGCCAGAATCTGGTCAAGTCCTAATAACATGGAATGATTGGTTTTATAGTGAAAAAAATAATCATGAAAGAATGTGGTAGCCCCCAAGTGGATGGCTATCATAAAACAGGCGTTTTATAAGAATTTGATCTTAGAAGGTTAGTTTTTGAGTGTTTGCCAATCAATTTTTACAAGAAGGCATAAACACTGACTGGCGCTAATGTAACGAGAGATACTGATGCTTGCATAGTCATAAAAATGCTACTTTGCTTTAATAGGTTTACAATGATTAATAATTTTTAGCACTAGCAACAACAATAATACCTTTTTGGAATTTATGAGCCCAAGAGAAAACTGTGCTGTAACTGCAGGTGCCTGGAAACCCACAACAGCAGCCTCAGACTGCAAGGCGACGCCTTTAATTCAGGGTTGACTCATTAGAAATAAGGGAGAGGTTTTGGGGTCCTTATGATAGCGAAAGGGAGGGTGAGGGTTTCTTAGAATTAATTGGGCTACAACAATTAAATTTAAATTTATTGCGGGAAGGCTGACCATGGGACAGACACTTCCGAATATGACTCAGATGAGACAAAACTTAGTACCAGGGGAGGCACCCCAGAGAAGCGATGCTATCTCTTGTTGCCAGCGGGAACACCACTTATGGGGAGGGGGATGGAACGTGTGAAGGGGTCGTAGCCACTATTGAGCACGTGTGGAGGAAGGGGTCTGATTTGATGAACCAGGCTGGGAACCAGGAGGAGACCAGCTGTTGGCAACGCGGTGGGAGATATCCAAACATCCACGCTTGAAAGTGGTCCACCAAATGAGACCGGAATCTGTGGACAGCTTCAGGGAGGGTGGGGATGGAGCCAGCGATGGCATCCAAGACAATCGTGTGGATAGTCCACATGGCGAATGCAACCACCAGAGCACGGATGGAGGGTGGGAGGGGGAGGCCATTGATGAAGCAAACATATCTCTTGACAGACTGAAGGGATGCGTTTGATCCTGGCCTAGCAGATGTTGGACTTCGCGCCATATCACTTTAGAGGTGGGGCACTTCTCCAGGCGGTGGAACAGCGTTCCATACTGGCCACACACGACACAGGATGAGTGTAAAGCGTTAGAGCGCTCAGCTGTACGATACACCTGCCTCAGGCAGCGCCACACATGGGAGCGGACTTGAGGCTGCAACAGAGGATGGTGTGCATATTTCCAGATAGTCTTTTGGGTCTCAGTGGAATAAGGGATGTCCATCATGTCCAGGTATTCCACCCTGGATAGGACTTGGGGTCAAATGGGGATCACGCCATCATGGATGGGTAGCCCCTGTACCTCTTGTGTGAACTGAGGAGAGGGGTGGCCTCTTCAGGTTGTATGTCCACTAAAACAAATTCTCCACTCTGCGCTTCGCATGGAGAGTAGGATTTATTTGTAGTGGGTTTTAGTCCCGTGAGGACCTGTGGCCGATGTGTGTGATGCGAGGTATTTCATCAGGGAGTGGGGGTTTGATGGATTGTTGAGGCCCAAGGCTCGGGAGAAGTTGGAGCGGGCCGCGCAGGACCAGTGTTGGGATGGGAGTGTAGGAGCGGTGATGGCCACGATCCAGGTGCCCAGGATCTTGGCGGCATGGGCTTTGAAGTCAAGCAGGCCCATGCCACCATGATGATGAGGGCCAAACATGACCTCTAGCCATACTGGTGGAGGGCGGCCTGACCAAAGCCATCCTTGCAGAAAAGCATACAGGGATTTGAAGAAGCTTGGGGAGAAGGGGATGGTGTGGGCTCCAAACCAGACTTTGGATAGGAGCATAGAGTTGGCAAAAACAACCCTGCCAGTGAGGGTAGTAGGGTGGGCTCTTAGAGAGGCGATTCACTTCGTCACGTTGTCCAGTATATGGCACTCCATTACTGCTGATGCATATCCGCCTGCCTCCATCCACACGCCAAGATGGCGTACTGGTCCTATGGTAGGACGTGGCACAAAAGGGGAGCACCAGTGGAGCGGTGTGTGTTGAGTTAGTAAGGCGTGGACGTGGGCGAGCAGATGGGCTGGGTTGGGAACTACTTGCTGGGGCCCAGCAGTTCTGAAACCGACCAAGGAGGATGATTTCGGTTTTGGAGGCGTTCAGTGCCATGTTGCTTACCCGGGAATATTCCTGGATGAGGGCTTCAAGCGCACATGCATCTTTGTTATTAGAAACCCCCACCATGCAATCATCTGCAAATGTCATCATCTTGACTGGGGTTTGGCGTGGCACATGGACCCCAGTGAGGTGGACATTCACATTTCACAGTAGTGGGTCAAGGCTGAAGTTGTATAAGAGTGGGCTGAGGGGGTCCCTTGTCGCAGGCCCCTTTGAGGGCGGACTACTTCCGTTAGGAAGCCTGGGCCACGCACTGCCATTGTTGCAGATTCTGTGAGCAGCATCACCCAGTTAATGAAGTGGGGGTAGGCGGAATTGATGGAGGCAGGCCCTTAGGTATTCCCAGTTTACTCTATCATAGGCCTTTTGTTGGTCCAAGAATACAAGTGCCCCAGAGGCTGTGGACTGACACACATTAGCCACAGAGTGCACGTTATCCCAAATTGACCTTCTGGGGATGAAACTGAACTGTTCTGGGGAGATGGTGGCAGATGCTACAGTCCCTAAACGGTTAGCCATGATTTTGGTTAAAATTTTGGTGTCTGTGTTTGTTAGAGAAATGGGGTGCCAGTTGGCTAAGTCAAGCCTATCCCCTTTCTTGAAGAGTGTGACAGTAAAGGCCTCATGTCCTCCTGGTAGGAGGCGCATTTCCAACAGGCTTTGGTTGAGTGAGGCTAGCAGCAATGGGGATATATATTTAAAATATTTTTTTGTAGAACTCATATGGAATGCCATCTGGGCCTGGGCATTTTCAGTTTGGCGCACCGCGAATGGCTTTCCATAATTTGTTTGGAGTAATTAAATTCATTATTTCTGGGTATCAGAAAACAGTGTGGATATGAGCTCAGTTGAGAAATTCCGCCATTTCAGCCAGCTGAATTGGTTCAGCTCGGTATAACACAGAGTAATATCTTTGCATTTCAATTGCCACTTTGGCCGGTGTGTCCGCAATGGAATTATCCGATCTTCACACCTGTGTGCAGGCCACACTCTGGCATGGTGCAAATTTTTTTTTAAAGAAGTATACGGTGCACTTGTCACCTTTAGTGATGCGTGTGGCCCTGTATTGGACACAAACCCGATGTTTGTGTTGCCTTTCAAGTGCGTTGAGGTGGGCAGCTGCCTCCGCCCACTTTCAGCCCCATGCAGGGCTATATCCTGTGGCTGGAATGTTGGACTCCAAGTGGGCCAATTCCACCAGTGCGCACAGTATAACCACCGATGTGGCTCGTGAGTGTCTGGAGGAGAGATGGCGATAGTGGCAGATGGTGTCTTCTTTGAAAGTTGCCCATGTGGAAATAGGGTCCATGCAAAACGGTGCAACAAACGATTTTGCCAAAGTTGCCTCTTCCACCCACGTGGAAAATCCTGGTGATGCAAGCTCGGGGGGGGGGGGTGGATTTTGCATCAATGTGGGGCCTTTGCAACTGTGACAGGTAAGTGGTATGTTATCAAGACCAGTCAGTGGTTGGAGAACTCCATTTTCATTGTTTTGAAGTGGGAGATGTGGGGTTGGAATTTCGCTGGCGTTAGAATAAGGTTGATGCAGGTCATGGACCTTAATTAGCTGTTGTGGATGTGGGGATGCGTCATGTTTTTGAGCAGTGGGGCATGTCGCAGCAGTGCATCCATTAACCCAAGGGTGGCTTTTAGAACGCGTAGTTCTACGTGACCCTGTGGGGCGTGGGGTGAGGGCGGCCACCGGTCCGTTGGTGAGGTTAGCCAACAGTTCATGTCACTGATTAGGAAAGAATCGGGGGTAGCGGGAGGGATTTGACCGATGAGAAAAATTCCCGATGCTCTTGTGCACAGTTTGGGGCATAAATGTTGACGATTGTGTGTGCAACGTCAGCCCATGAGAAGGTGACAACGAGCACTCAGCCATTTAGGAATGTTTCTGAGGATGTGAATTTGAAAAAATTGTTTTTCCAAATTAGCACCCCACAGTGCTTTGACCAAAAGGATAGGGATGGAAGGAGCATTGTTTTCCAAGCTTCCTTGGAACCTCATGGACAGTGAGACTCCTGGATGGCCAGGATATCCATTAGTAAATTGTTTTGTAAAAAACTCAGTTTCCTAGCCCGGGATGGGGAGGCCTTGAGTCCAGCAATATTCAGCATCCCTAGAGTGAAGGTTTCCCCCATCACACCTTAGGTGCAAGGGGTGGGCCCCGGGCCCACCAGCCTCTTCCAGATCCCCACGGGCTTTCACAGCAGTGCGGGTATTAGCAGCAACGCTATTGGGGTTTTTATTAATTTTTGTGGAAAGAGTCACGTTGGCTTTGGCCTTCGCTTTTTGTTTTCCTGACGTTGGACGAATTTTTTGTGGTGCAGATAAGTTTGGTGCACCATCGAGTGGGGAAATTTTTTTTTTGGTTGGGAAAGGTCCCAAGTCAGTTTCAACTGGAGCTTGGGTGCAGCGATTGGGTGAGATTGAATCTCCCATCAGATCCTCAGATTGAGTGGCCCACTCAGCATGGGCCTCCCAATCTGATTGGGTGATGGATTCCCAAGTTGCTTCCGCCGCGAAGGTCTCCATGTCCTCCTGGCATTGTGAGTTTGAGATGGTGGTGGTGGCCTTGGCCGCTTCCTTGGCCGTGGCCCTATGGGCCTGCTTGGCCTTCTTCCACTCCTGCAGGGAGATGGGCTTTACCAATAGGTAGCAGCCTTGTGCTCCCCACGGGAAAGCCTCCTTGGTGCTTGCAGTTGGTTCATAGTGCGCCTCTCCGCTGGGCATGGCCGCTGAGGGGTGCTCTTGGAATGTGACGCCCTCCTTGATGGGGCATGCATGTGCCTTATGGCCGAACATGTCACAGTGGGTGCAAATGGGGGCGCGCTGTCCACAGTTACCCAGAATGGGTGGGTGGTATGCCCTGCGATGTCAATAAAGGTGGAGTACAGGATCTGGGTTAGGTCATTTGCAATCTCCTCAGTTGGGGTCAGAACTGCTATGGCTTTGCCGGTGCACAGGTGTGGCATCAGCGTGAAACGTTGCATTTCAAAAGATTGTATTTCGCCATATATTGTGAGACCTACTTTCAGGTGTTGCTCCAAAATGTCATGTTTTACCGTAGTAGGCAAAAAGTCAAACGTGAGGAAAATTTGGTTTGATTTTGTCCATCTGGTGCATTTAGTTTCAACGACCTGTTGCCCTTCAGGGAGGTCGACCACTATGCGCACCGCTGCAGCCTCATCTGCTGCTATTTTGCTTTTGAAACCTAGGTCCAGCCAACTTCATGACATGGAGTGAGGTGCAACATACACCGCGGTCAGGAAAATTTTGTGTACATCTTCACAAAATTTTTCCCATAGGGCCATTTTTTGGATGCCCAGATATACACGGACTCCAAATTCCACTGACGAAAGTGGCTGGGAATGTGGCGTGTCGATGTACTGGTTGCATCGTGCTTGCCATGCGAGTATCTCCAGGGAAATTGTGACCACCAGTTTTTTTAGATTTTTTTCTATTCCGCTGGATTCTCCGGGGCGTTTTCAAATGTTAGAGGCTGCGGGCCTTCCACCTGCTCCTCTTGCCTTGCTTGCCCAACTGCTCCCAGACATGGGCGCAGACTAATCCCCTCTATGAGATTATCAAACTAGATTTAGTCTTGAATTGAATAGGTTGCAAAAGTGTTTGCAACGAGAAAGAAAAGTATTGGGCTACAACAATTAAAAGATTGAACAGAAAGTTATGTCATAGTTTGTCCTTTAATATTCCTTAGCAAAAATTTTTTATTTTTAATATAAGAAAATTAAATAATCTTGGGATAAAATATATATGGGAAAATACTTATAAAATAAGTTAATCTCCTATCATTAGTAGGGTGCTGGGTTTCATGTCGTGACAAGGTGGAAGAAGTGACTAGGATGTATCTCAATAGCATGGGAATGACTGCTATCCTTGAAAACTGATGTTGACAGCTTTAACGCTATTTTTTCAATTTGATAGTCTTTTGGATCACTGTTACAACTAATCTTCAATAATAACATTATCAAACAAAATTTCACATAATTCTTGGGCCATTCTGGTAAATTCCAAATACCCATATTCATTTCAACAGTTGATAATCTAGTGATGGACTCAAAACCCATTTCCAACCTTTTCTCTTTGACTTTTTGCCCAAGTTTCAGATAAATTATTTCACCTGAGTTTCCACAGGTGTCATTTTTTTATTCAACGTGGCTCCTGATTTAACCACATGTTTGGGGTGGAAGATGGTGGCTGAGGCATTGAGATTTTTAATATCCTAAATCTACACATGATTGTCTGATCTTTTTCTATACAAAACTCTTCAGATTCTGAAACTAGGATATTTGTGGGCTTGGCAGTAGATTGGGGAAGGAAAACAAGAATCAGGGAAGGGAGACAGTTAACCATCTATTGTCTAAGGTATTCCTCATGTCAGCAATTTGAGTAGAGGTGGTGCCTTAGAGTTTTAGCCCTTTTTAGCCCTGAAAGGATGCATGACCTGGTCCATCTTGATAGGAGGATCCATTGGCCTTACATCACATTTTCCTTAAAGGACAAGGCCTAACCCCTTTAAGAAGCCTTCATTAGAGCGTATTATTTATGGATAGTTGACAACTAATTTTAGGACAGTTTTCTTGGATAAAGAAAGATGGTGCTTTAGTGTTAGACTTTTAAAGCTCCATAATCAAATCCTAACAGCTTTGTATAATCCTTGAAGGGGACTCAACATTTATCTAAGATGGGTACTCTTTCTATGATACTATATATTGCAAACTGCATTTGACTCTACATGTGTTTGATCTGCTCTTTTTCAATTTCAGGTGCTTACACCACCATTGTGGGTTCTACCCCCACATGAAGTTATCTCAAAGAGGATAAGGAGTAAGCGTGAAAAGAAAGTGGTAATTTCAAGTGTGTTGCCCTCTTTCCGCTCAGAATAACTTTCCAAGCAAAATTACACAAATTTATAAGCCAAATCGAATTCGCCCATTGTAGTTTCGCTCCAATGTCCTCAGATTCTCTGCTGGTTGCTCCAGCGTGGGGCAGCGGCGAAACTCCCCCGCCATTTTCCATCTGGCAGGAAAACGCGCTAGGAATGGTTCACCCAGTCATTCTAAACCTATTGGACAATTTGTTCCGCCCAAGGACCTAGACACTCAACTTGCTTGTACCCAAGCAGTACCATGCTGCCCCTAGTGCTCCCCTGGAGCAACATGCGCTATGGCCTAAGGGTCGAATATGGGAAACTATTCCCATACCATGACCAAGCCATTATCAAAATGGCACAGGCGGTGATGACACCCGCCAGTTTTATAGATTTCCGCCCCTATAAGGGGTATTTTGATCTTGGCTTCAACTGCAAAGATGACGCTGCCACTGCAGCAACTGTACCCCTGGTATTCCAGGGCACCCCTCTCTTCACAACTCAGACTCAGCTCCCAGCGGACACCACCTTGATGGTTCAGTTTACTGGCTTTCCCACCCACCTCCCCCTGAAGTGCTCCACCAGGAGCTGATGGACGGTTTGGCAGCCTATGGCTCAAACCCCATCTTACAATTTGTGGTCCCAAATGGGGCCACAATACTCTCTGGGCCTCGAGCATATGCCACAATCAGCCCTGAATTTAATAAATTTGCGGTGTCAATTCCGCTGCACACCATTATTCCCTCAGCGCCTGACCATCCATTTTGGGCCCGCGACAAGAGTGGGCAGATGATCTGTCCGTCATGTTTTGAGTAAGACCACTCAAAACGCAAGTTCCCCTCATCAACCACTTCTAGCAGATTGGATGACTCATCTGCCAACCTCCAATCTGCTGCCCACCCTGTACAATTTCTGGTATGAGGCACAATCCTACCTCCCCCACCCCCAAAGCCTGTTGCTGAAGTTGCATCTGCAGCCACCAATCAGCCTCCTCCTCACCCTAATGCCATAAATAATTCATATAATCAAGCATCAGATTGGATCCCAGTTTGATCCCAGGCTTCCTCAAAGGAATCAACCAAACTTCAACCATACACTGATTCCTCAATCCAATTTAACCAAAATCCATGTGAATTATTGGCTGAAATTGACAAATCAGGTAAGTTCATTGAAAATCCATCTCTGCAAATTGAGCGGTTTATAAGTGCAGAATGGGACGCCAGATACCCCCCTTGCCTTTATACCCCACAGCCAAATGCCAAATCATTTCACAGTGATCACCAGCTTGCAGTTAAAGCAGCTGCAACATTAGATTGTCATCCCCTGAATAAAGCTTTCCCTAAATCAGTAGCGATGCTCACAGGAGGAATTCCACCTCCTGTTGTCCGTGCAACCTTAACTTCAAAAAGCAAAGTATCAGTGAACTTAGTATTACAAAAATGCAAACGATGCTATCCAGAACGTGGCAACTATAGCACGGAATCCAAAAGCAAAAATAACCTGAACCAACATTGCCACATTTGTTAAACTCCCAGGCTCTCACATCAAAGCTGAAAAAGCTTTAACCAATTATCTCAGTGCCATTTACCTAGCGGGCAATTTCCATGAAATATCAATTTATTAGAGATATCAAACCCCATGCCGCAGATTTCCTAACGCCATTACTGTCTGCCATGACATGCACTCTACTATGGGAGGAAGAAGATGCTGCTGAAGAGGCTGCCAAAGATGAGCCCCTGACCCCCCTCCCCTTCCGCCATGGAGGGATAAGCAGTTTCCGCTTCCCACCTGGGTGGTTGGTTTTTGAAGCGTTTCACTCAATTCGCTCATTAGGGCGTTTTGTTTGAACCAAGTAGTACATTAGTTTTTTAGTCTAGTTTTAGCTTTGTTAATGTTCATCCCCTGGTCAGCTTGCCTCAAATAAATAAATAATTTCCGGTGTGTTGGAAAATTCACATGGAATGGTCCATTAGTTAAGACTTTCTGATAGGAAATGGTTTGGCTTGTTTACAAGCCAATTTCTAGAATGATACTTTGAGGTAAAGATTCTTGGTGTTTACCATTACCAAAATTGGTTACCTGGTAGTTAGGAGCCTCATGGCGTTTTTTTCTAAAAATGCTTGTTGTAATTAGTAGATATAGTCATCTAGTTCTGTACCTGTTGATTTGTGTCTATAGCTGTGTGACAAAGTTATCTGCTTCTGGAATGTTTCTTCGCACTTGAGGGCTAATATTGATAGCAGGATTGACCCTATTTAAGCATGTCTAAGTTGATAACCCCATTAATTTGAAGGAAGTTATTGCATGAGAACTAAGACAGAGGAATGCCAGCTGCTCATATGTCCTAAGATGGATTAGCTTAACATTGAAGATACTGCCCTAAAGACTAGTGTTACATTCTGTTTGACCATCAGATTGGATAAGCTGATTATCTGCAGGGCTTAATCGTATGCATGTCACATAGGGTCTCCTGACATTGCAAGGTAAACTGAGGCCCTTTGTTGCTGCTTTTTTCCAGAAGCACACCAAAGAGGAAAAGACATTAACCACAAATAAATTGTCATACCCTCAGGTGTGGCTGTCATCAGAAAAGGGATTAAGATGTCATACTTTATGAAGCAATCTACAACCACAATATTTGAGTCATACTCACAAGAAGTCGGAAAACTCAATAAAACTATAGAAGGTGAAGTCCATGACTACTAGCCTGGTGGAGAGAGTGGATAAGTACATTCCAACCTGCCCTATATAATTTATATGGATACAGATCAAAGATTGTTCAATGCAAGTAAGAACATCTTTATAGTCTGTTCCAATCATACCCACATTTAATTAAGTTAATGCACTTTTTCATGCCAGAGTGACCCTTAGTAGGGCAATCATGATGTTCCCTTATGACTTGGGAACGCAGATCAGAGATAACCATACATTACATTTTAAAAAAATTGCCATATTTTTTTGGTAATACCTGGGGCAAAAAGTTCTCCCCAGATTTCAACAAAAGACTTTTAAAAGAAGCCAGGTTGCAGTCCACATAGCTGATATTATACAAGAGATAAATTTTCTGCTCTGTGCATTAAGGCCACAATAGGTTATAAATTTTTGTGAGATTGTGGCCAGAATGCTTGTAGACAAAAGTACCTTTTTTCTGTTGACAAAGAATATAGAGAAGCTAGAGCATGTGGAAACTCACTAACCTTATACATTTTGTTGAATTCTGTCATATAGTAAGATAAAAATAAATTTTAGTTTTACTTTTATAGGAACAGTTAAGAAATAAAAACAGGAGAACCTAACATGCTATTCTATATTTTAAATGGTGACCAAAGCTTAGAATTTTCATGTTTAAAAAAACTTAAAAGTTTTAAGAAATGCCTATGTTCCAATATGAGCTTAAAATAGTATTAACACAGTTCCATAATAGAAATTGAATCAAGGTACACTGACCAAGGGATAAACATTGCCAAAGCTCAAAGGGCAAAAAAATTAGAAGAACCGAATAATATGATTTAAACCATCCAAACGAGCAGATGGGACATGCACAAAAAAACAAAAACTAATAGCCAGGTGGAGCAGCAGAGAACTGCTTAAACCACAATGGCAGAAAAGGGGGTCAAGGGATTCATCTGTGGCAGTGGCATTTTTAGTACTGGTGGTGCTCAACCCAAGAGGAGGGGTCATCCAAGCATCATTATTTGCATTTTGCCAAAAAAGGTATAATTAGATATAAAATATTAATATGGTGCCGCGGCATTTAGCATCAGCATCCATATTAGACTGGGAATAGGGATTGGGGGGGATCTTTTTCTGGCTCCATCTTCTTCAGGTGGCAGGCAAAGGCTTACATAAATGGGGTTGAAGCATCAGTGGCATGGCGTATGTATATAGGTGAGGGTTCTCCTCATAAATGAGGCCAGCAGTGTGCATCGCCTTAACATATTGAGCAAGCTGGTTTTCAGAAAAGGTGACGAGTTTGGGCACACAAGTGATATATTTGATGCATTGGCAATTTTGAGGGTAGTTGAAGTTGAATTGAAATGATCTCACCAAGTTGATGCAAGTTCTCAATGTCATATTTTACTTCATTGATAAAATCTCTGGGGAAATTAGGGATGAGAATGCCCTCACAAAGTGGCTCAATAATCATACAGAGGACTTGGTGGAGTCTGTGTCTTTGGCTTTCTCATCCCAGAGAAGAGCATGGGCCAAGGCGGAGAGAAAGGGCATCAGAGCATCAGAGCATCAGCAGAATGTGGTTTAAGGGCGCTTATAAATGAATGCTCATAAAAATTTTCAGCTACAAAAGTTGTACCCAAATGATGAGCAAAAGCTTTTTATGCTTAAATGCAGGTATTAGGAGAGCTTGTTGAATGTGACAATATAGGTGAAGGTAATCTTATCTTTGGGACTCCATGCTATCACTTCCATATTCTGGATGGCGGCATTAGCAGTTTTGTAAACTCAATTAATATTAACTTTGACGTTTGGAATGACAATGTGGGATAATAGAAGGATGAATACCTACTGCAAGCATCACCAAAAATTTTTTGACAGCTTTGTAGAGAAGATGAGAATCTGGCATGGCAGTGCTTCAACAGCAAGCTGAAGATCACTGCAGAATTGTTAAGCGTTTGGCTAGGTATTTTATTCGAGGTGGGCTGACCTGGGGATGATACCACACTGATTAATGGGAAATCTAATGAATGGGAAAGGAGGATAAAATCTGGAAAACCTCCATGCGCAGCGTATGATAGGCCAGGAACTTCATAGACCGCCTTTACTGTTCGCTATCTCAGTTTGGGGAATTGGTACACAACGCCAACACAGTCATAGTTTTCCCCTGCCCAAAGTTCCTGTACTGGAATTGAACTCTGGGAGGCAGTGGTAGAGGTACCTATTCTACCACTGAGGTATCCTCCCCTTTTGGCTAGGTATTTAAATAAGGAAAAACTTAGCATCCCATTTGTAATTGACAAACCTCTCAATTTGGAGTAAGGATGAGTCAATAAAATTGCCTGACTCATCATTTTCAGCCAATAAGCCCCAAGGATTATGGTTGAACTGGATTGGGGTATCAGCATATTACTGAGGTCTGGTTGGTGAATTTGGAGAAGCATGAGAGTGAACAGTTGTCCAAGCCAGTTTGTGATTGGAGGTAGTGTCTGTGGAAATGGGAAGGGGAGTAACCTGATTAATTGTTGTGAGTGCAGGTGCAGCAGAAGGCTTTAAGAAGGGGGTAGGATAGTATTCCATAACAAAAAAAGGCGTGGGGTTGTGTAAAAATTTATAGGGTTTCTGTTTATTATGGCCAATAACCCCTATAAACTTATTACTTGCACAGGTTTGTGTTTTGTGCAATTCTTCCACATCATATAGTAGTTGATATAATCAATTGATAATAGTATGAGAATATTATCCATAGTTGAATGGGAGTATTAGATCTCATCCCAATGCTTGGACAGTATTTCCTTTTGAAATATTTTTATGATGTCTTGAAATAGGGATTCGTTCCCTTGTACCACCTAACTCAATCTTCTCTTAGATCCCTGTTTATGGTTTCTCTAGTTTGACACACAGTCAGCAGCAAACTTGATTTGATTCTTCTTCTTCTCTGGATCCCCGCTCAGATCCTTACTCTTTATCTTAAAGAGTCTCCTAATTATTGCACATAGCTAATATCCCTGAGAAAGAATAGAACAAATGGATGCTGATAAAGTTTACTAAGATAAAACTTAAGTAAAAGTGATAGGTATATCTGGTAAATTCCATATTACTGTATACAATTTTTCTTTATTAGTGTTTTTTAGGGAATTTATAGTGGAGGATTCAGTGCTCAACCCTTGGTTGATACCTCCTCGATGAAATGGCAGCCATTGCTGTTGAATCACCCATCCTCATCTCAGCAGCGATGGTCTTCCACATCCTGGCTAGGATTCCTTCATTGGATATCCTCAAAACCTAAAATGGAAAGAGTCAGAAACGTGTCCCTAACGTTTTCCTCTCGATCTAAGCAAACAACCTATATTTGGCAAGTGACCTGCTTAGGTAATGGGACTGGTTAAACATTAAGGCAGGTCATGAACCAACTGATCAATTTGCTAGTTGCAGAAATCATCACTCTCCTCGTAACTTACTCCTTAAATTACTGATTAATTGGTGATGAAACCCAACTGATCCCAATTGGTACACCTTATAGTTAATCAAATATCAGATGCCCCTATTTTGTCAGCAACTCTATCCGATGAGATCTTAATCATTTTGTCCGGATTGATCCTCAACAGATATGACCAGGCTAATAACCTAAAATCCCCCAAACATAGTTACCCCAAAAAAGGGTCAGCTGATTTCCAATTCACCTCAAATTAGGGAAAAGTCCCCTAGCGATTTCTGGTAATCTAGCTGGCTGGAAATATGGGTTAAAATCAAAACACATCCCACCTCTTGCCTAGATTTCCAGCAAGAAAAGGACTGGGGCAGGAGAACACCGCTTCAGACACTCAGTCAAATGCTTCATTTGCTCAAGTGAAGTACAATTGCTAGTACTCAATGCTGCACAGGATGACCTTTGGCATGAGGCTCTCTTCCTATTCCTCCTCGCTACCACCTACTCAGATAACAGTACCCATAATCTTCTATAATGCTTGGCTGATTATTTTACTTGTGACATTATTAATCCTGAGATCTGGGTTTCCCTCCGTCAGGGCATATGACCTGCTGCATATTCAGGATTCTTGGTCTGGCATCTTAAATTTCCTAATTTTGTCCTTGTCCTCGACAGGAGACTCTTTCCATCAATGTTTGTATCATGGACCATATAAGAATGCTCATTTATGTTCACCCTTTTTATTTTTCTTCTCATAACCTCTTGGCTCATATCATTATTAATTCTTCTCTGGAGAGCTTATCTCATTAATTTTAAGATTAATTTCTCCAAAATTGGAGCTTAATTGATTTCAGAGCGCATAATGTTGACTATCATATAAGTTTGACATCCTCCATCTCATTCAGCTATATGTCAAATTCCAAATTGTGGTACCAACAGCTGCTCAACAGTTTGTCTGATCAAGATCTTAAGTTTTTCCAGCAGATGAGTCGTTCTGTGTGATGGAACCTCTTCTATGGTCCTTCCAGGACTCATACTCCTAGTCTGGTACCAGTGGCTAGTCCTTCCATATAATTACCAGAAATGGTAACCAACCCCGCTTAAACCAGGCTAGCAATTGTCTCAAACAACTCGCGGCCAATTCTTTCTCTGTCATTGATTCCAGAGTTAGATTTCAAGACTCATTTGGATTCATCTCCTTTCACAGATGCACCTAACATCATTGTTAATACTCCTGAAATAATGCCCTTCGCTCTTGATCATACCTTCCTTTCTGGGTCAGACTTGCTTACAGAGTTCCTCTTCCAACTCAGTCAATATCACAAGGCAGCTGTCTTGGCCACCGAACTAACCATTGGCAACAGCATACATTTCAAACTCTCCTATGCAGAATTAAGTACCCAAGTCATCGAGGCTTTATACATAGCTCTTAATTCATCTGATCTTGATAACATCCTAGATTGGGATCTTGCAGCTTATGCTCTTCACTTTGCTGGCCAAGTTCTATGAAGTTGGACCACGAAGCTTCCAGCTTCTCCTGGCTTCCATCGCTCTTTCTGCTTCAGCTTCAAGAAGCTCATAGTCATCACTTGCAGGATGCCATTCACTCCTTGCATGACTATCTCATTTCTGGTGCATTCCATTGGTATCTTCCACTGATGGCTTTGATAAAGGGCATGATTCAGCAGCCCCCATCTAGTATTCCATGTTTGTTGCTGGCCCAAACATCCAGTGTTCTTGATGAAGCCTGTCAGCAAGTGCTCAAGACTAATCTTCTGGCTCTGGTACCATATTGTGATTACTTTGAGTTATTCACTGACTGCCTCTTCCTGTACTGTTGCTTCCCTCCCCGCTCTGGAGTAACGCATTTGGCTTATTTCAATATCTCAATTTCCCTTCCCCTAGTCACTTTCTTGCAGGGATCTGCAACTGCTCAACAAACTTGGTTTTGTGTAGGTTTAGCCCTCACTAGCATCCGATCTCATATAAATTTTGATGGGTTATTCACTCCTAATGTGATCCATCCTCCCTCCCTCAAGAGGTGACATAGGCGGAATTATCCTCAAATTGAGAATAATAAATAAAAAATAAAAATATAAAAATGTATTGGTTTTTCTATGCAGTTTATAATTTTTTTAAAATATTTTTATCAATCTTTTATTTATTTCCTTTTTTTTCATGGTACTTGACCATGTTTTGGTTCAATGGTCCATCTTTTTATTTTTTCTCCCAAACTAGATCCTAGGTATTCTTAGACCTACCAGTTTTCTATGGTTCAGAGGTCTTACTTTTTTAAGACTTAACCAATTTAGGTTGGTTCAGAGGTCCTTTTTTGGAATTGACCTAATCATTAGAACATAACCAACTTAATGGCTCAGTGGTCCTTCGAGGAACTCTTTTTTTGTTATTTTTTTCATTGATCCATCGCTTCAAATACTTAGCATGGACTCAATTTACTACCCTTTCATCCAATAGATTTTGATGGAGTAGGCGTCCATCGACATCTTAGAAATAATATCAAACGGACCCAACCACAATGCATCCAGTTTGTTTCTTCTCCCAAAAACCAAGCATGTTGCAATAGGCAACTATTTCACCTATTCAATATTCTGACAAGGCTCTCAGTTCTTATCATCCATTGTTTTCGCTCATATCCTTTTCTTCAAAGTAGTATCAAATGCTTGCAATTGCATTTTGATCAGGATATTCAATTGGTTCAGGTACTGCTCAGCAAACATTCCCAGTGTTAGTTACACCACTGAATATAAAATTGGCAGCAATGTGACCTTCCTCCCATATGGCAACTCAAATGGCGTTTTTCCTGTTGCTGTATGATGACTGATATTGTAGACAAATGTCACTGAACTTGGGTATGTTCCCCACGCGGAAGTTCTTCCTGTGACCAGCTTCCTCAGCGTCACAGCCAGCGTTCCATTATCTCATTCCACCAGTCTGTTCATCTCTGGCCAGTAGGGTACAGACATGACTCCTCAGATCCCCATTATCTCATTTAACCATGGGATCACATGAGATGTGAAATTTGTCCCATTGTCGCTAAGCAGGACCTGTGGGCATCCATGTTGGCATTCTACTTAATCCATGATGAACTTTGCAGAACTGGTAGCATCTACTTTCACCAGGGCCTTCATCTCAACCCATCTTGTCAGATGATTGATCACAACTATTATGTACTTGACTCCCCTGTGCTCATTATCAGTGATCCCATTATGTCAATGGACATCATATGCCAAGCAAATCCAGGGTGGACCAGTTTAAATTCAATCATATTCTTATGTGGCTTGTGCAACTGGCACTCCACACAAAAAGATAGATAGTCGATGACACCATAGTTGATTGACTCCCATTAGTAGTACTGGTAAATATGGTCAGTCATTTTTCTCAGGCCTCCATGCCTGACAACCTTATGAGCAGCTTGAACAATAGTTGCTCTTTCCAATGGTTTTGAAAATAGTAACCGCTTCCCATTAATCATCTTAAAAACTTGTCCATCCATGGTCTTGGTGCTTTACATCACTCTTCAAAGCGCACCTTGAATTTCTCAGGGCTTGTTTCTGATTTCTTCATTGACCATTCTCTGTAATAACTCATCCGCCTGCTGGTATACCATCTGGACCATTGGTAACCACAATAAGCCATCCACATTCATATGAGAAGCCCCCACTCAGTGGACAATCTCATGATCATAATTCTGTAACTTTAGTGCTCATCAGGCCAGTCATCCTTCTGGTTCTCTAAAATTGTGAATCCAATGCAGCAAGGAGTGGTCCATCACCACTTCGAAGTGCGTTCCATGGATGTACACCTGAAACTGTTTAAAGGTGTAAATGACTGCAAGGCATACACGCTCAGTTATGGTGTAGTTCCTCTCAGCAGTTAAGAGCATCCAGCTCACAGATGCCACTGTATGTTCATCCCCAAGTTCATCTACTTGGCTTAATATAGCGCCAATCGCCATCAATGAAGCATCAGTTTGTATAATAAATTATCAATCAAAATTTGAATATTTCAAAACTGAAGAATCTATCAGGTACTAGTGTAATTCATTGAAGGATTTCTGTACTTCTTCATTTCATATGAATCCTTTCTTCAGATCCTTTAACAGATGGAACAAGGACTTAGCAATTCTGGCAAAATCCTGAATAAATCTTCTATAGTATCCGACCATTCCAAGGAACACTTGGATATCTTAGACACTCTTTGGCACAGCCATTCATTCTATGGCTTCAAGCTTCTGGTAGATTGATACCCTCGGCAACCCATGTCAGCAATCACATCTCATAATAGGTCCAAAAATCATGGACCATAAAACTATATTTAGTATTTTTATATGTTTTTCTATTTTTTGTATTTTTCTTTTGAAATGGGACTTTTAACCTACAAAAAGGTTCATAAGTCCTTCTTTTCCCCTTCATCCAAACTGAATCCTAGGTATATCCTGACCTACCAGTTACCATGGTTCAAAATCTTTCCTCTCTTAAGATTTAACCATCTATTTGGTTCAGTGGTCCTCTTTTAGGACTTGATCAAAATCTCAAGACATAACCATTTAATGGTTCAGAGGTCCTCTTGGAACATTGTAACTATTTTCTCTTAGATCCAATACTTCCAATTTTTTAGTATTGACCTTTATTCACTATATGACCATCAGCGCTGTTTCTTCACATATAGACTACACTTGCCAACTTTGGCAATAATCTTGAATGTTTTCATTCATTAGGCCTTTAATCTTGACTGGTTATTCGTCCAACAGGCCCTAATTTCATCATATTTTGGCAACTGATGCTTGAATCTTTGCATCTCATTAGTCAACAGTTCCGTTTGATTATATAGATCGTTTTTCTCCCAAAAACGATTTTTGCCCCTTGTGGCCATCCAAAACGTTGGAAATAAATCCACTGGTGGATCTGGAAACGATCCCTTATCTACCACAGATTGATTTAACCTCGTTAGCTTCATCCAAATTTTGTCTTGAATTGATGAACTCGTCTCCAGCAATTTCTGATCATTTATTGAGTGTTATTGAGTCAAATGATTCTCTCCACTATATTGGAGCAATAATTTCCTGTTTTGACTTCATATCTTCATTAGTATGGCAATCCAATACTCTTAATTGATTGCTTCCTCACTCAATAAATGCCTCAAATAACCACTCACTCCTCAGGACTATTTAAAGTGGACCCATTTTTATCCTGAGTTGAACTTCTGTTCCTCAGGACTATTTCAAGCGGACCCAATTTAAACCTGAGTTGGCCCTACTGATCCCTTCATCTCAGGTAGACGTTGGGTGGAACAGGTTTTCTTGAAGCACTAGATAGTTCCATATCTAGGCTTCAAGCCCTTTTCCCATAACTTGAGTATCCTCAATTTGCTTCATAATGGTCACTTTGGCCTCTGCATACAACCAGCTGTCCCCCTCCAGTTGGGGCAACATTATATTTTACAATTGGTGTCTAGGCAATTCATCACTGTCAATGCCTTTTGAAAATCACCATATCTGTACATGGTCATATCAAATAATCAGAAAAATTCTGAGGCATTATCCTGATGGAAAGTTAGCAATTTTGGTGTCACCTTGAATTCCTCTGAGGTTCATTAGCCACCTCTCTAGGTTTAGCTACTTAGCTCACTTGGGGAGTGATTTCAGACGGCATCTCCAAATTAGCGGTAAAAGTGGGTGGCATGTTTCTTGGGGTAGTCATCTTCCCAAGTATTGTATGAGGAGTTCTTTTTTTGGCATCTGTTACCACATATGGCTCACAATCACATTTGTGAGCTTTTAACTCTTCAACCTGTTTAATCAGCCACTTTATATCAGTGCTGAAAGCTCTTAAATGAACGCGATCTGCTTCATGCTCCATTTTAAGAAATAAGACTTTCTCAAATTAAGTTCCCTTTTTTCTTCTTTAATGACGTTATTTTTCCATGTAACTCATTCCTGAAACTCGTGACATTATCAATCCCTTCCTCCTTCTTGGTGACTCTTTCTTCCAAGGCTGAAAATTCTCAATGATCCGCTGAGTTCAGGGCGTTCTGATTAACAGTTTCCAACTCCAACCATAGTTTTATTATCTTGTTTTTATATGACATCACTTCTAAGTTCCTCTACTCAATTACACCCCTATAGTGAGCACCACTTTGTAAAAAGCTATAAGTTATCTGATTATTTTTTCTCAATAACCTTTATAAACTTATTGCTTGCACAGGATTGGATTTTGTGCAATTTTTCACGTTGTATAATAGTTCATATAATTGGTTGATATTATTATGACATCTATATCTGTAGTTGAATAGAAGTATTAGATTTTGGCCCAACGCTCAGCCAGTATTTCCTCTCAAAATACTTATGATGCCTTGAAATAGGGATTTATTCCCTTGTGCCATCTAACTCAATATTCTCTTAGATTCATGTTTACAGTTTTAATGGTTTAACACACAGTTGGCAGCAATCCCAATTTGATTCTGCTTCTTAGGATCCCCGCTCAGATCCTTACTCTTTTCTTAAAGAGTCTCCTAATTATTGCACAAAGCAATAATATCCCTGAGAAAAATAAAACAAATGGATGTTGATAAAGTTTGCTAAGCTAAGACTTAAGTAGAAGTGATAGGTATATCTAGTAGATACCATGTTACTGTATACAATTTTTCTTTATTAGTGAATTTTAGGGAATTTATAGTGGGGGTTTCAGTGCCCAACCCTTGGTTGATACCTCCTCGATGAAATGGCAGCCATTGCTGTTGAATCACCCATCCTCATCTCAGCAGCGATGGTCTTCCACATCCTGGCTAGGATTCCTTCATTGGATATCCTCAAGACCTAAAATGGAAAGAGTCAAAAAACGTGTCCCTAACGCTTTCTTCTTGATCCAAGCAAATCACCCATATTTGGCAAGTGACCTGCTTAGATAATAGGATTTGTTACCCATTAAGGAAGGTCATGAATCAACTGATCAATTTGCTAGTTGCAGAAATCATCACTCTCCTCGCAACTTACTCCTTAAATTACTGATTAGTTGGTGATGAAACCCAACTGATCCCAATTGGTACACCTGATAATTAACCAACTATCAGATTCCCTATTTTGTCAGCAACTCTGCCCAATGAGATCTTAATCATTTGTCCAGATTAATCCCTGACAGATCTAACCATGTGAATAACCTCAAATCCCCAAACATATTTACCCCTAATCAGGGTTAACCAATTTCCAATTCACCTCGCATTAGGGATTTATCTCTTAGCAATTCCTGGTAATCTAGCTGGCTGGAAATATGGGCAAAAATCAAAACAGGTTGGCAGTGGATTGGAAGCTGGAAGATGAATACTCAGAGCTGGAAGAAGCTGCAAGGGTGGGGCATATGCATATTGAGTGATTAAACTAGAGACAGGATGGACATATAGTCCATTGCCCTTGATGTAGGCCCAGAATGGATAGTTGGAGGCAGAAGGGCTGATGGTTGGGGGAGGAATTGATAAGAATTGTATCAAATTTAGGGCTGATTATGGTGAATGCTCAAGGCCCAGTGAGGCATGTGGCCCATTTGGGATCACAAATTGCAAGTGGGTAGAGCCATAGGCTGCTAAACCTTCCATCAGCTCCTGATAGAGCACCATAGGAATGTGAATAGGCAAACCATTGAACTTAACCACCAAATTGATGGCCACTGGGAGCCAGGTTTGATTGTTATGATGAGGGTTACCTTAGAAAAATAGGGGCACAGTTGCCGCAGTGGTGATATCACCTTTGCAAGCAAAACCAAGGGCAAAATATCCTTAGTTTGAGTAGAAGTTTTAAAACTGGTGGTCTCATCAAAGCATGGGATAATTCGTTGGTTTGTTTATCTTCATATGTGAATAATTTCTCATATTTAAAGACAGAATGCATGATGCTCTAGGAAAGCACCAGGGGCCATCAAAGAACTAAATGAATGTGAGCAAATTGGACATCAATATCCTTTGGAGGAACAAATTGTTTCAAAATTTTTTTAGGTCTGGACAAGCCAGTCTGAGTGTGTTTTCTCACTGGATAAATAATTTGGGGGTTTGCCACTGTCCCATACTGGAGCAGTCATTGGCAAATCTGAAGACATCAGGGAAAAAGGGTGGTGGGGTTTAGTAAAGTACCTTAATTATTATTACACAATTGGCTTGGAAGTTATGCAGAGCAGAAAGAAAAGTTTTCTTATTAGCACAATCTAAAGATATATAATTTTAACTTTTTTTAGGGTTGTAAAAAACCAAACTTTTTTGTATGATCAATCTTTAATAAATCTTTATAAATTAATACCAAAATTAAAACATAACAAAAGTAAGAGGGTATGGCAGAAATGCGAGTTTTGGCTAGTAAAATAGGAATGGGTTTATATGCCACTAAATGGTCAGCATTGCCAACCATTACTGGCCAGTAATCACCATTGTTAGATAAAGTTCTAGAATCAGCAGGCGTATACACTATTAAGAATTTTAATATACTAGATTTCTCATTACTTTAACAAAATATTGTGGAGAAAAGCCAAGCATGGCTTTAGAGCACCCTGGGATAAGGCGTGAGAATTTTGTGATCTAAATTAGCCAATTAGAGAAAAGACAAAATTTGTTTGAATAACTAGATTATTTTAATAGGTGCGCTCATAAATCAATTGCTTGGCCACAATTTCTGAGTGTACAACCCATATACAGTACTGAAAGAGGAAGGCTTAAGGATGGATTGGTTGGGTTTTCGCAATTTCATAAAACAAGTCTAGAATGGGATGAAATTCAAGCAACAATTTACTGGATAGCAGGTGCCTCATCATGAACCAAAATATTAAAATATGGTGCATTCAAAATATGGTTGGCCAATGTATAACTTGCTTTTGGTGCACACTGGGAAGTCTTTAAAAGGATGATACAGGCCACAGTGCTTAGTCATCTTGATGGCATGGTAAAGAATCTGTCAGGTTATAGAATGCTGATTGTTGGAAACTAATTTGCAATTGAGGTCTAATACTTACTCCTTGAAGCTGTAGTTAGTATTGTGCTCCTCTGCCGCCCAGCCGTTAAGAATTTGAGGCCTTGATGGTAGGCTTTTCTGAGGTTTTGAGGGTGGGTTTCTGACTCTGATCAAATTGTTTTTGTAGATGATTTTTATCACCTTGTTGGAATGATAGTTTTAATTGATCGCAGTCCTCCCACATCATTGGTAAGTTAATCACTACTTTCTATAGGATATCCCATCAAATATGGTCAGCATCCTGCACTGCAATTTTAATGACAGCCACCTGAATGAACACCTGATTGCAAAGCCACTAATAATAGTGGCCTTACATCTGGATGGGCAGCTTCAGATAAATCATCCATTATTATAAAGAGCGCAACAAAATGAGTTATGTTTATCCCTAGTCTGGGCCCAGTTTATTTCTTAAGCAAGATCTGGGCAGCACATGTGCATCTGCATTATGAGGAGATATGACTTGGTCCATATCCACCAGATGTGGGTTAAAATTTTAAGGCTAACTCCCCTTCTCACTTGGGCTTTAACAGGGGTTTGAAGTCAATCAGCGCCACTTTTGACTTCAGAGATAAGTTCAGATAAGCACCATTGTTTTATTCTCTAGCGTTGGATCTCATCAGAGGCACGTGAGAGGCATACAAGAGCCTTAAGAGATGTTGGATTTTAGGTTTTGGTTATGCTAGCTGGTGCGTTTTGCACCTAAATTTCAACATTTTTTGCAGGAGAAGGGATATTCTCTACTGACGGAATATTTGAATCAGGGGATGTTTTGCACTTACTTATATGAAACTAATAAAACCCTAGGAATACTAATGAATTATATTTTTTATATTTTATTATTTTGTGTTGAAGGGGTAGAAAGTGAACATTCCTAATTAGTCAACGCTAATATTTAAAACGTTGAGGTTCAACTTTTCTTTCCTGTAATGATAACATTAATTACTACAATTCTATTTTAACTGCAATTTTTGATAATCACACAGGAAAGATGGGCGTATACAACAAAAATCAAATGAACTGGGCAAAAGCTGTAACGGGCAATGGGCAAAACGGTGAACCAAAGGGCAAGAAACGCCCTGGAGGGGGACTGTGAACCAATGCCACCAAGAAACCACAAACTGAGACACCTTCCAAGTTTGTGGAGTTCACCATGAAATACAACCAGTACATGGAAATCCAGTACAACTAATCCCTTTCAAAGGTAGAGCACAGGCTCTGACTCTACCTAGGAGTTGAGTCATCAATTCCATGGGAGAAAGTGTGCGAAGCACAGGCCTCCCTCTTCCCCTATGCAGTGTATGTGAACATGGAAATGGTATATGTGTCGGGTCAATTTGACTTTGAGACCAAAGAAGACACAGACGCCATTGCAAAAAGTATGCATTGAAGCTGCCATCCATGAGGGCAAACAAATTGTGCGCACTGTGTGCACCAGATGGAACAAAGCAAACACTTTGTTCAACTAATTTGACTTGTTCCCCACCAACCTCCCCCATAAGAAAATTGAGGAGGAGCTCCGAGACAGACTTAAACACTATATAGATATTAAATAATTCAAACTAAAAAATTCCAATTGATTCTGAACTGGTGAACAGAAAAGCAATCGCCATAATCACCTGATCCCTGAGGTGGCCATGGATCACACAAGAATCCCTTGTATAGCACAATTTCACCTCCCAGATGAGAAGGTTACAGAACCATTCTGCATCACACTGGAACGTGCACCGCCAATCTGCAACCACTGCACCATATTCGGGCACAAGGAACATGCATGCCCAGTGAAGGAGGGCATCATGGCCCTAGAAGTCTGCAACGACGCCATGGACAAAAATGATGCAGAATTGGTCAAAATGATAGATGCCAAGCACACCTTCCAAAGGGGAGAGGATGGGCACTACCTCATCATAGACCCAGTAACACCCAAAGCTTGCAAAATGCTGCAAAAGGTCTAAAGCAGGAAGCGGCCAAGGTGGCAGCATTCGCATCCTCTGCTATCAACCCCAGCAAAATTCAGGAAGACATTTAGGGAATCAGCTGAGCCAACCAATCAGAACAGGCTGTCTAAGCTGAGGAGGACATGGAGGAAATTATCTGAGTCAACCAATCAGAGAAGTACGCCCAAAATAAAAGTTTTCTGAACAATGTGACTGAATTACCAAATGACATCATTCATGTGAAAGTAGCAGAACAATTTGGCTCCATTATGGGCGGAAATGTGGGACCCAATTCTCCAAAATTGCACCCCAAAAGCACAGAAACAAATCAGCGCACCGCACCAATTCACTAAGAGTCACAAGTAGAATATGCCACAAATTTTAAAAACTGCAATTTCTGCAAGAAATTGACACAAGGTATGGAATAAGATAATGCCACAGAATATACTGGTCCTATGACACAAGGCAGGAACAGTAACAAGGGTGTTGGGTGTGGGATGGGCGGCCCTCCCAACTGCTCCTGAGGCGCCGTGGGCACCTCAGTGACAATAGGGATGCTAAACATTGCGGGATGTTATGAGAGTGTCTGTAACTCGCTCATTCCCAGCGAGGTAGTGTGGAATGCAAACCCACACTGCTAGGGAACTAGCCTTTATAAAGAATGGGAAGCAAGGCACCTCAAACGGTGCCTGTACAAAAGGGACCCAAGGAAAGGGTGTAGAGCGTGGTATACAGTACCAGGTAAATGAGAACAGCACAGCTTGAGTGGACCCCAGAGGGGAGTTCATAATCAAGTGTAAATCAGTGCCAGTAGGCTTGGGTGCCTCAATATGGAGGGGATCTGAGTGGCCCAAGGGAGCACCTGAGATTTTTGTAAATTGGGATAGTATGTAGTGGCCAACATAGTTGGAGACCTCCTCAAAGAGGTCCTCCCCCAAGTTTGCCCAAGGAACCATAAGTATACATAAAATAACGGGTAAGTTATATTTGATAAAGTTGACTAACAAAGAATGTTGTTCATGAAAACATATTTAACATGGGTGGGGTATTTTTGGTTCTGCGGAAGTGTGCCCAAGCTTTGACGCTCCTATAGACAAATGCTCCCATCTGATTTAGTAAAATACACCAAAAGTGCCTTCAATCGAGTAATTGATTGAAGCTGTATTCTACCCAAGCACATGATTTTGAAACTTGAATAATATTCAAAACCACTTTCTCCAATTAACTGAATCAAACCATCTTCATTTGTTACGTAGATAATTTGTTTCAGTGCCTAGGCAAAGACAAGGGGCTGGGCATTTTGCACCCCATTAGTATCAACTTGGGCATATTTTGCTTGTACCCAGCGTTGGTCTAATGTGTGTTTCAGGTCAGGAAGAGCCTGAAGTTTCACCTTCAGGGCCTCCTGTCGCCCAGCCTTATCTTTGGCGTTGGTTCCCACTATCAAGCCATCAAACATGACATTACCCTCTCCTCCTTCTTGGGCTCCACCCCCCTCCAGGGGCGTTTACTAAGGAGAAGTTCTTATGTGCTGGTGGCAACTTCATAGCAGCAACGTCTGTCTTGGGCTTTGATCCTGCAGCCTCATGGAAACAATTATGGAATGATGCAATCAGGTCTTGGGCATGTACAAAGTCATGTGCTGGAACCCAACTGTTCTCAGCCGCGTCAAACTTATTCCAGGATACCAGGTACTCAAAACGTCTCTTAACACGGCGGGAGGCTACTATTTCCTCCACTTCCCACTCTGGCGCCCCATCCACTATATAAGCTTCAGGAGTCTCAGGTGGGGAGCCCTCAAAAAATGTCAATTTGCTCTTATGAAAGATGGAGAAGATCCAGAATGTGGAGGGAAGATCCAACTGGTATGAAGCGTGGCCTTACTCTTTAACAACAAGTAAAGACTAATCCTCTTTGGTCCAAGCTTTTTGAATGGCTGCTTGATAGGGATGTTACGAGCATCAAGCATCACGAGATCCCCTTCCTTGTACGCTGGACCCACTCGGCACTTTCCATTGGCGTTCTCCTTATAAACTAGCATAGCCGCCTCCAAACTTGTGGACACCCCCTGGTGGACCTTCTTGATGGTCTTGGCAAAGTCCACCACCGCTTCCACTATCAAACCACAGCTGGGATCCATGTTATAGGCAGGGTTAAATCCATGGTTGTCTAAAAAGGGTGAACACCCAATTGACGAGTGCAAAGTGTTGTTGTAGCTAAACTGGGCCATGGGAAGGTGAGGAACCCAATCTTAATGATCTGCGGCGGTGTAACAACTCAGAAATTGTTCCAAGCACTGGTTCACTCGCTCGGTCTGCCCATCTCATTGGGGGTGATAGGCAGTTGAATAATAGGGGCAAATCTGAAGAGTTTTACAAAACTCTTCCCAGAAGATGGAGGTGAACTGGGTTCCCCGGTCACTAATGATTTCTTGAGGAACCCCATGAAGCGCAAATACATGTGTGACGAAGAGCCTGGCCATTTCAGCAGCGGTTGTGGTTGTTCTGCAAGTATTAAAGTGGGCGAACTTTGTAAAGCGGTCCACCACCACCATGATGGCATCATAACCATCTGAAACGGGTAATTCCACAATAAAATCTACTGATAGGGAAGTCCAGGGCCCTTCAGCCTTTTGGACCGGTACCAACAACCCTGCTAAAGGTTGCCAATTGGGTTTCATTTGATTGAAGACCAGACACTTTTTACAGTACCGCTCCACCTGAGCAGGCAAGCCCTTCTAATTGTAAGTGCGTCGTATCAACTCCAAGGTCTTTGCTTTCCCAGGATGACCAACGGTGATTTCATCATGATGGTTGCGGATGATTTCCAGGCGCTGTGATCCAGCATAAAACCCATAGGCGCCCCTGAAATCACACCATCTCATCCTTTACATGATAACCTCTGGATAAGTCCTCCTGGTTCAGAGCGCTCTTAGCGAGAACAACAGTATATTCAAAAGACAACGGCTGAGAAAGAACTAACTTTCTGAACATACTATATTCTGCCACATTTTCCAGAGATGAGAGCGCTGGCGTGTTGACCATGAAACTAGGAAATTGAGGCAGAATCATACTCAGTGGAAGCATCATCTGGGTGTTGTGATTTTATACCTCCTTTTTATTGGGAGCCAATGTAGGGTTGTGGCTTAAAGCATCCTCCAAATCATTCTCCTTGCCCTTGGTAAACTCATAGGAAAATGCAACTGGACAAGGGTCTCATTCCAACGGCTCTGCCGTGGAGTTAATACATGAGGAGCGCAGTAGTACAACAAGGCCCACTGGTCTGTAAATACACGAAATTGTTGGGAGGAGCCATGCAAGTGGTGACGCCAATAAGTCAGCGCCTCCACCACTGCTAATAGCTCCTTGTCATAAACGGCGTAGTTTAACTCAGGCAGAGACATTTTCCTTGAAAAATATCCCACCATATGCTCTTTCCCATCTTTGCCCACCTGTAACAAGGCAGCTGCAATGGCAAAGTTGGAAGCATCAGAAGACACAATGAACTCCTTTGCAGGGTCGACATGGCAAAGGATGGACGTGGATAACAGGGTGCACTTCATCACTTGGAAAGCATCATCCAAAATGGGGACCACTGAAGCACCTTGGCACCGCTCGCCTTGTATAAGGGTGCTGCCACCTCAGAGAGATTAGGCGTGAACTTCTTGAGGAACGTACACTTCCCCAAAAAGCTCCTCAATTCCTTGACTGAGGTGAGGATGGGACAAACACTAATAGCCTTCTCCATGTCTGGAGTTATCATATGGCCTTGGTCAAACACGAAGTCTCTCAGAAAAGTAACCTGGGACTTGAAGAATTCACATTTACTGATCTTGAGTGTAAGGCGAGCAGCCTTAACCTCTCTACCACTTTTTGAAGGTGTACTGCATGGGACTCCTGATCAGGGGAAAACATTAGGATATCATCCATGTAGGCAACCGCGCATACACCCAACAAGTCCCCCAACGCTGCATCAATGCGGCGTTGAAAGATGGCAGGGGCATTCTTAAGCCCAAAGGGCATGACCCAAAACTAAAAAACTCCTTTTCTGGTGCAGAATGCAGTTAACCACACCTGTCCCTTCTTTATACGGATCTGATTGAACGCATTGAGGCAATCCAACTTGGAAAAGACTTTTGCCTTCTCTACATAACGCGCAATCTGTGAATCTAAAGGGATGGGATGAAGGTTGAGTACAGTCACATTGTTTAAATTTCCATATTGACATAAGGGCGTTAATTTTCCATCGGTCTTCTCCACAAAGAGAAGCGGGGAGCAGATGGGGGAGGTACGCTGAAAGATGGCAACTTTGTCCAACTGCTCCTTCACCCACACATCTAAAGCCTCTTCCTCCCAGACAGTCAATGGGTATATGGGGAAAAACATATGCACCAGATCTACAGTGAGCTTAAACTCACAATTAAACTTGGAATGATCTGGTAGTGTATTAGCTGAAGCTGCATCAAAAGAAGATTCCAACTTATTCAAACAGGATGGTAAGGAAAGTTCCACGGAGGGCTTCATCAAAGGGGCAAGTTAAGGAGTGTGAACATTGTGCAAATGGGGTAATTTGTCCTGGGCGTTATTCTCTGCCAAAGGAACAATCAACTGGTGACCGTTTATCAAAGACAAGTATAGAGAGTTTCCCTCAAATTCGTCCTGATGTCAAACTTTCTCCACCACTCTACACCCAAAATAATGGGGAACAAGAGGTTTCTGATAGCTTGAAAATGATTGGACAGACGATAGAAGCCCACCTGGTAAACTAACCCCATGACGTTCAGTGTGGGGATACCTTGAGAAGCCCCGCCTCTAACCAAAACACCTGGTGTCTAACTCAACTCAAGGTAGTCAGCAAGGTCATGGTCAATAAAATTATTCAAGGCACTGGTATCCACTAAAATAGCTGTGCTGAACTTCCCAAATGGGGATGTAAGGGTAGCAGTCAACAAGAAGTATCCAGAATGAGATTTATTCAAAGCAGAAAACGCCACCATCTCACCTGATGATTCTTCCTCTGGCTTTAACAAGCCTTCAGGGTATGTTTTGGAATCATAAAAGAGGGAGGGATAGTGGGCCACTCTTACTACTGAGGCCACATATCCCACCACACCTTCTGCAGGTGCATATACATCTTTATATCTAAAACTCAGCTCCTTTTCCACTTCATGAGTGCCACGTGTCCTGGTAGGGGTCAAACGAGGGTTCTCAGGGGTAATCTGATATACTGGAATAGGGTCCTCATCCAGGCCATATGAGCTTATAAATGGCTCATTTTGGGATAGATCGCTCACATTATAAAATGCGTTTTCAGGCCCCAGTGAACCCAACCTATTCTGATGGTTCTGTGTGCATTGTTATCCGGGGCCATCACACCCAAGCACAGAAACAATGCATTGGCATGCACCCTGGAAATGTCGTGGGAAGAAAAAACATTAATGGGGTCCCATTTTTGGTTAAATTTGGGTCCAGACCCTCCTATGTTCTCAATTTCCACCAAGACCTGGAGGAAATCAGTGGGAAGCACCTCACAATTCAGGAAAATATCACTAGTTAAGGACGCGGTATTTATTGGGGCAACCACAGGTGACATCATCATGGCAGAATCGACTGACATGTTTGAATTAAACCTGGGTTAGAACCCCATTCGGCTCAAAATCCTCAAAATTTTTAGGTTTAGAATGATAAGATTCCATCGTTGTAAAAACACACACGACTTTTTGGTTATCATATTTATAGGGGCTGACCCAAGTGCAATCATGATGGCCAAATTACATAGCCCCTTCTGGGTTGGGGTGGAGAAACTACCCCAAAGGGCTTCAATCAGAAGATCAAAGTTGGAAGGGAGCAACAGCCATATTGGGAAATTTTTCATGGAGAGATCCAAGGAAGAACAGAGAAATGACATTTTCACGACGTCAGGAAAAGGTAAGGCCTGGGTTTTTTCACAAAATTCATTCAAATATAATTTCACTGGATGACCCACTTGTTGCAATGAAAAGAACTTGTAGAAGGATTGGATGGATGCTCCGTCAGGACAATGTTGCTCTAATACATGTTCCAAGCCCTCCACAGATTGCCACAAGAGCGAATGTGCATGGAATACAGCAAAAACCCAGTCGGCCACTTCTGGAGACATCTGATACAACAAATCTACTCCTCATAAAAGCGGATGGGAACCTGATAAGTTGCTATTTTCTGAGGAAGGTTTTGGCTCAAGGGTAGCCAAGGCCTGTTGAATTTATGAGTAGATCTTGAGAGAAAGGCGAAAAATCATGACAACAAGATCATAAAAGGTCTGAGACCACCAGGTACAAGTGGAAGGGTGGGCACTTCACAATTGGTAGCTGCAAGAATAACGCCGAGACACACCAAAACAGAACCAAATGAGAAAATTGTGGTGAGCACCATCATGACAGTGACAAACGGCCAGCGCACCCAGTTTACAAATAATGAAAGTCCCACATGGATAATTTCATGCATGTAAAATAAAAAGGTTGGTCAACTAATGTTATGAGAGTGTCTGTAACTCTCTCATTCCCAGAGAGATGGTGTGGAATGCAAGCCCACACTGCCAGGGAACTAGCTGTTAGATGAATGGGAAACAAGGCACCTTGGACGGTGCCTGTACAAAAGAGACCCAAGGCAAGGGTGTAGAGCGCGGTATACAGTACCAGGTTAGTGAGAAACAGCACATCTTAAGTGGACCCCAGAGGGGAGTCCATAATCAAGTGTAAATCGATGCCAGTAGGCTTGAGTGCCTTGATCTGGAGGGGACCTGAGCGGCCCAAGGGAGCACCAGAGATTTTTGTAAATTGAGAGTATGTAGTGGCCAACATAGTTGGAGACCTCCTCAAAGAGGTTCACCCCAAGTTTGCCCAAGGAACCATAAGTAAACGTAAAATAACAGGTAAATTTTATTTTAAAAAGTCAACCAACAAGGAATGTTGGTCGTTTTGCATATTTAAAATGGGTCAGGGTATTTATGGTTCTGCGGAAGTGTGCCCAAGCCTTGACGCTCCAATAGACAAATGCTCCCATCTGATTTAGTAAAATACACCAAAAGTGCCTTTACTTGATTGAATGATTGAAGCTGTATTCTACCCAAGCACACGATTTTGTAACTTTAACAGAATTTAAACCCTCATTCTCCAATTAACTGAATCAAACTGTCTTCATTTGTTATGTAGATCCTTTGTTTCAGTGCCTGGGCTGAGACAAGGGACTGGGCGTTTTGCACCCCATTATTACCAACCTGGGCATATTTTGCTTGTACCCAGTGTTGGTCTAATGTGTGTTTCAGGTCAGAAAGAGCCTGAAGTTTCACCTTCAGGGCTTCTTGTCTCCCAGCCTTATCTTTGGCATTAGTTCCCACTATTAAGTCATCCAACCATGACATGGGAGCCAGGGCTCATACATCTAAAGCCATAAAAATTGGACTTCCTGCAAAAACCCTGTAGATATCTTGGCCATCCAAGAAACCCACTGTCTACAGAGGGAAGAAGGATCCTGGTCATCCAGGGTCTCACCATCCCTATTGGTATGGATAACACACTGTGGGGTGGTCATCAGAAATAAAAAAAAAACTAAAAATTATAAAATCCTCCTCATATCTGCATGGCTAAATTCTGGTTGCAATGGTTGTAAACTAATAAGGACAATATTGATAGCAAGCACCTATGCACCGTGCACTGTGGCCAAGAGTAAACAATTCCTTGAAACCATTCCAACACTCAACCTTCCACCTGATACCATTCTACTGGGCAACTTCAACTTCTGGGATAAATCCAACATGGACCAATGGCCTAGTACCAGGGGATACCCACTGGGGCACAAAGAGTTCCGTGCAATGAAGGCATCCCTAGGCCTGCATGACACCCTCCCCCCAGGTCACCACTCCTTCCCAACATGACCCACCCCAACATACGTGAGAGAACACTCACCTCAATAATCTGAATAGACTTCATCCTTGCACCGAAAATACACCGCTGGAACATCTCCAAATTTGCAACAAAAAAATCAATTTTTCCAACCACTGACTCATCTCAGTGCAGCTCTCGCTAACCTGAATTCCCACACAGGCGTCAACCTGGAGGAGGCTACACCCAGAAAACATAAATTTGCCCAAATATTCTGACTGGGTCAAACATGAGGCCACAAACCCAGAATTCACATCCCCACTCATATCAGATCCCATCGAAACCTGGGCAAATTTCAAAACTGAATTGATATATAAAACTCGGTACAACACCTTGCGTAAGTACACCACCAACACAGCCACAATCAAGCACACCTTGGAAGAGCTGGACCACCTCAAACTCAACGCCCCAAAGTCCAGTTACAGCCCCAATTAGGGAAACAAATGGGCGGAAATATCATCCCACTTAAACGCTCTCATTTTTGAACACCAGCACAGAATCAAGGTATTATGAAAAGGTAAGTTCATAAAAGAAGGCAAAACCTGCTTGGCATACTTTTTTTGCCAATTTCACTCCTGCAGCAACCAGCCCAAGTGCACACAAGTCTGCATAGTTGACGGCACTGTGGCAACTGACCCAACGGAGTTCAAGGCGGAAGTTAACCGCTAATACACCAAATTATATTGTGACACCCCAACAGATCTCCAAAAAAATTAAAAAATTTATACAAACCGCTGGAATACAAAGTACACCTCCAGACTACAACCTACTAAACATAATAACAAAGGAGGAACTCTTGGACACAGTCTTCGGTGCACCTCATAGGAAATGCCCAAGGCCTGATGGGATACCCTACAGATTTTATTAGAAATACTTCAAGCAAATCACTCCCCTCCTATTAGCATCCATGAACAAATGCCTTCTGGAGACACGTCTCCTACCTGGCAGCAAGGACTACTATGTCATAAACCTACACAAAAAGGGTGACAAATTGGACCTGGCCGACTGGCGCCCAATTGCACTCTCTAACACAGACACAAAGTTACTTACAAAAATTTTAGCATCCAGATTAGGCATAATAGCCTCCAATATCCTGTCACCCAATCAATTTGGGTTCATACCAGGGCGTTCAATCTGGACCAATATACACTCAGTTGCCAACATATGCCAATCCAAAGAATCTGGAGCCCTGGTATTCCTAGAACAGGAAAAGTCATATGACTGCGTTAGCTGGACGTACCTGAAGGAATGCCTGAGCGCCTTCAAACTCCTACCTAGATTTATAAACTGGGCGATGCTCCTTACATAATAAGCATCCATGGCTGTATGCAGCCCTGGCTTTCTAACCAACAAGACCACACCACGCAGAGGGCTTAAACAAGGGGACCACCTCAGATCACTTCTGTATAACTTCAGTATTGATTTGCTCCTTTGCGTCGCTGACTCATGACTCATGGCCGTAACTGCACAAGGCCAGCCACCAGTCAAGGTAATAGCCTTTGCGGATGACTGTGTGACAGGGGTAGCAAACAACATTAATGCCCGCCAACTAGGACGCACACTGGAGTAATATTCCATTGTGAGAAACGCATTGCTCAACAAAAGGTAAATGAAAAACCTTGTAGGAAAGTAAACCAACAACTGGGATACAACACCAAAACCTCACATGCCTCCATAAAGGAACAACCCACTCATCCTACCCTTTTCATCATCTCCTTCAACCAACCCTATCCGCCACCTTGGGGTATGGCTGGAGACAGGAGGGTACGCCAACAAGACAATGGAAAACAACCTACTTCAGCGGATGATTAACTGAGTAGCTGCTTATAAGGGAAGATCCCCAGGACTAGCAGGGCGAGTAACAGTTGCCAACTCACTCATCCTACCAATGCTGTGGTTCCCCGCACATGCAATATCCTTCTCATTTACCTTCATATCCTCAATCCGTGCACTCATTCAGGGCTGGCTGTGGCCTGGGACCTGGCCACCTGTACGGGTGGAAACACTCTTTGGCCAACGCTCCAGTGGAGGCATGGGTTTAATGGACTTTGAGGTCCATGCCAACTGTATACTGGGCACCTGGATAAAGAAAGACCTTGCCCCAGACCTCCTGCAACAACACTGGTCCAGAGCAGCGAGGGCCAACTTTGAACAGGCACTAAAACTATCTATCCCACACAACCCGTCCAGTCTGCTCACATACCTTGCAAACCACCCCACCACAGTGGGCCCTCACGGAACTCCTCCACACTTCAAACACCTCCTCCACACCATTTGACACATGGGGTGGACTGTCACTCTTACAGGCACTATTCAGGGAAGGGGCAGGTCCAGAGCCCACTTTATGCTAAAGAACCCAGAGGACGACCCTAGAGGGACACACATGATGGGGCTCCAGACATAGCAATAATAGACTACCTGGATGCTCTAGACATCCCATATGACCTTACACAGTTGAATGCAATATGGAGGCTGACACACCATCCGCTCCTCCAGTTAAGGGTAAGAGCTAACACCTGGCGCTGCCTTAGAAGAACCTACAGAACTGAAAATCGCTCCAACTCCCTCCATGCGGAGTGTGCAGTGTGTGGAGGGAATGGCACCCTACACCACCGCCTTGAAGCATGCCCCCCATCAAGAGTCATATGGCGGGAAGTCGCGCGCCTACCTAAGATCCAAAATAACCAGGAATTTTCTATCTTCAGGAGCCTCTTCGCACTCCAGATCGAATCCCCAATACCACCTACCCTCCACTCCCTAATAGTAATCATCTCAATGTGGACAGTCCACACCATTGCTTTAAAAGCATTCAGAGGTACCATACAAACCATCTGTGGGATAATCCGTAGATTCCACGTTCACCTACTGGAACACTTCTAAGCCTGAATTTATGGATACATGAAACTGATGTAGCAAAGGCTTGTAGAGTCATGGTTCCCAGTATGGTTTCTACACATGGAACCTTTCTACACACCTACTCCATAACAGGGGAAACCTCCTCGGAGTAGAGTAATCAACATGCCCCCACACCTGGTGGTTCTAGCTGACAACAGGGGTAGCTCGTCTAATCTAGGGTGCCTAATTCAGTTCCATTTCACCTTCCCCTCTCCCTATTTTTTGGTATTGCTCATCCCCTGGTCGGCTTGCCTCAATTAAATAAAAAATGTTGAGGCTCAAAGTTTGGATTGCTTAGTAATGTCAAAATTAGGTAATGTTGGGATTTGATCTAATGGATTTCTCAAAACTCACTTCGCTGCAACGGAATGGCTGATACAGGGTCAATAGGAGGTAATACTGGTACGTTAGGCAAGGATTTTGTGTAACTCAACCAATCACCGTGGAGGAAAATATTTGCCTTTTGTGAAACCCCCTCTAATGCTATAAAAGGAGGTGGTTGAGGAGTTGGTGTTTTGAGTACGTTGGAGAGGGGATAGGGAGGACCCTCAGAAAAACTCCCCCAATTTGGCTACATATTCTGCATAACACTGTTACAGCTCTAGGGCGTTTAGGCTGAGGATTAGGAGCGGTAGTATTACCCTAATTATTGGGGTTCCACCAAGAACTGACCAGAGTTTTTTGGCCGATCTTATTGATATTGTAACCTGAATCACTCTTGATACAATATCATAATTGTAAAAGTCCGACATCTTCTCCTTCAAGAGTGTTAGGGGAGAATAAGGCCGCAAGGATTGGCAATGAACTTGGTTGATAGTAGCTCCAGTAGCAAGGGATTTGATAGAGTACTACTCACCTCAATTATAAGTAACCACAAAGGGCCTTCCCAGATGGACCCAAGCTTTTCCCTTCTAGGCACAATATGGTTGTTATAGTAGAGTACCAAGTCTGACACTTGGAAGGAAGAGAGAGGTGGACGGAGATCATTGGCATCTTGGCCCTCCTTTGTGACTGCTTTGGCCAGATTAGTCATGACTTTATACTGTAACTGGATGATGTGCTGCGCCAACCTCTTCATGGCTTACTCAGGGTCATTCCTATCCAAGATTATATCTTTTGCAAATAATGCTAGCACTCCAAGTTATCGCCCATATAACACACGGAAAGGAGACATTTTAAGGATTTAGTGGTAACTAATACAGTAGGCCATGAGGGCACTTGGTAAGTACAGGTCCTAGTGAAGGGGGTCTGAAGTAGCCATTTTTCATAATATAGAAACCAGCATCCCATTTGCTCTTTCCACGGTACCATTAGTTGAGGTGTTATAGGGGGCTGAAAAGAGCTGTTGCATGCCATGGAGGTAATATTTTTTCATTATCATTGAGAAGAACCTGAGGGCAACCATATTGAGCAAAATTATATTGTTTGAGGAAAGTGGCCGTGGCCTGGGAAGTTTGAGCAGGAAGGGCCACAGCTTCAACCCATTTGGTAAAATGGAGCTATAGCAACCAAGTTATCGATTTCCCCCAGTAGTCTGGGGTAGAGGATCAACCACATTTAGGCTTATTGTGTGGAGGGTTGTTGAGGCGTAATGGGTTGGTATTGATACCAGGTTTGAAGCTGGATTGCTTCTTGCAGGTCAAGCATGCATCTAAGGCTTCAGTTATAGTTTCCAAGATTCCCTCCAAGTAATACTGCTCTTTCACCCACTAATATGTTTTGCGTATTCCTCCATGCACCATGATAGTGTGGGACTCCAAGATGACAGGAACTCGCTCTGATTGCTGGAGAAAGGCAACCTATTTACTCCTACTTTCTTATATAACTTCCCATTTTCCACCTTGGTGTTGCGGGAGTGCTGAGATAGCATCTTTTGCACAGGTTCATCCTCATCCCCCATGCATTGGGAGTCATCAGGGGGTCATGTACCCTCATAGCTTCACTATTATCTAAATGAAGGGCAGGCAGCCGCATCAACCCACCGATTTTCATATGGCTAGTTCCCACCCAATGCTCAATATCCATGTCTTATTGCTGAAGCTTTAATGCACAGCGAGCCAATCATCCCGTGGGGTCCTTCATATTCTGCAACCACTTTAAGGATGTGTGGTTATTAACCACTTTAAAGGAGGTCCCATTTAAGAAGGGGTGTTAGTGTTTTACAGTGAGCAGGACTTCAAGACACCCCTTCTCAGTGATGCTGTAGTTGTGTTCAGCTTTTTTGAGCATTCTGCTGAAGTAGGACACAGGGTGATCAACCCCATTATCATCCAATTGAGCCAAGGTAGCTCCAACGGCATAATCAGAGTCATCCGTGAACAGCATAAAGGGCTTGCCATATTCAGGGTGGTGGAGAATCGGACACTGTTGCAATAACTCCATCAGGGTCTCAAAAGCAGCTTTTTGTTCATCACCCAAATGAAATAAAGTGTTCCTAGCCAAGAGACGGACGAGGGGCTCACTGTGCTGAACAAACTTGGTGATGAATTGATGGTAATACCCCATCATGCCCAACAATACCTGGATGTCATGGAGGGTTTTGGGCGCCGGCATCTTGGATATAGCTGCGACTTTTATTATAAAGGTAAGTTCCATATTGCAAGTTGGCGTGTCCAAGGAAATCCATCTTTTTATGGAAGAACGTACATTTGGATGGCTTCAATTTAATGTTAGAAGCTCGCATGCACTGAAACACTTCTTTCAAGTGGGTAAGATGGTCATTAAAGGTCTTGGAAACACTATAATATCATAAAGATAGACAATGACGCAGCTTAATTTTAGATCCTGCAAGATATGGTCCATTAGACTCTCTTTTGCTCGGTGTAACTTTCCAAGAAAAATTACACAAACTTATAAAACAAATTGAATTCTCCCATAGTAGTTTTGCTCTAATGTCCTCAGATTCTCCGCTGGCTGCTCCAGCATGGGGCAGTGGCGAAACTCCCCCTGCCATTTTCTGTCCGGCAGGAAAACGCGCTAGGACTGGTTCACCCAGTCATTACAAACCTATGGGCTGATTTGTTCCGCCCAAGGACCTAGACTCCCATCTTGCTCATACCCTAGCAGTACCATGCTGCCCCTAGTGCTCCCTCAGAGCAACATGCGCTATGGCCTAAGGGTCAAATATGAGAAACTATTTCCATACCATGACTTAGCCATTATCAAAATGGCACAGGCGGTGATGACACCTGCCAGCTTTATCAATTTCAGCCCCTACAAGGGGTATTTTGACCTTGGCTTCACCTGCGAAGCTGATGCTGCCACTGCAGCAAACTGTGCCCCTGGTATTACAGGGCACCCCTCTCCCACAATTCAGACTCAGCTCCCAGCGGACACCACTTTGGTGGTCCAGTTTGCTGGCCTGCCCACCCACCTCCACCCTGAAGTGCTCCACCAGGAGTTGATGGACGGTTTGGCAGCCTATGGCTCCAACCTCATCTTACAATTTGTGGTCCCAAATGGGGCCACATGACTTGCTGGGCCTTGGGCATATGCCATGATAAGCCCTGAATTTAATAAAATTGTGGTGGCAATTCCGCCACACACCATTATTCCCTCAGCACCCAACCATCCATTTTGGGCCCGCATTGAAGGTGGAAGGATGATCTATCCATCATGTCTTGAGTTAGACCACATGAAACGAAAGTGCCCCTCTACAACTACTTCAGGTGAATCAGATGACTCATCCGCTGACCTCCAATCCGCTGCCCACCCTGTAAAATTTCTAGTATGGGGAACAATCTTACCTCCTCCACCCCCAAAGCCTGTTGCTGCAGCTGCACCTGCAGCTACCAATCAGCCTCCTCCTCACCCTAATGCCATAAATAATTCCTCCAATCAAGCATCAGATAGGATCCCAGTTTGATCCCATGCTTCCTCAAATGATTTGACCAAACCTCAACTGTACATTGATTCCTCAATCCAATTTAACCAAAACCCATGGGAATTATTGGCTGAAATTAACGAACCAGGTAAGTTCATTTAAGAACCATCTCTGCAAATCAAGCGGTTTTTTAATGAAGAATGGGAAACCAAATACCTCCCTCGACTTTATACCCCACAGCCAAATGCCAAATCATTTCACAGTGATCACCAGCATGAAGTTGAAGCAGCTGCAACACCAGATTGTTTTCCCTCGCGTAAAGCTGTCACTAAATCAGTAGTGATAATCAAAGGAGGAATTTCACCTCCTGTTGTCCGTGCAACCTTAACTTCAAAAAGCAAAGTATCAGTGAACTTAGTATTACAAAAATGCAAACGATGCTATCCAGAACGTGGCAACTATAGCACGGAATCCAAAAGCAAAAATAACCCAAACTAACATTGCCACGTTTGTTAAACTCCCAGATGCCCAAATCAAAGCTGAAAAAGCTTTAACTGAATATCTCAGTGCTATTTATCTAGCTGGCAATTTCCATGTAATACCAATTATTAGAGATATTGAAACTCATGCCGCAGATGCCCCAACGCCATTACTGACGGCTGTGAAACGCACGTTACTATGGGAGGAGGAAGCTGCTGCCAAAGAGGCTGCCAAAGATGAGCCCCCTGACCCCCCTCCCCTTCCACCATGGAGGGATAAGCGGCTTCAGCTGCCCACCTGGTTGGTCAGCTTTTGAAGAATTTCACTCAATCCGCTCATTAGAGCGTTTTTTTTGAACCAAGTAGTTACGTTAGTTTTTTAGTATATTTTTAGTTTTGGTAATGTCCATCCCCTGGTTGCTTGCCTTGAATAAATAAGATATGATCCATTACTCACCAAAATAGTGGCGGGCACGTTGCACAACCCTTATGGTAGTTGGGTTGGTTGTAAGATACCCTCACTGCAAATAAAAACGCATTTCTCCTGATCTTGGTGAAAAAGGTCCATTTGCTAATAACCGCTAGCTAAGTACATGGCGGAAAAAGTATTAGAGATGGAGAGTTGAGCTAAGGAATCATCAATGCGGGGGATAGGATAGCTATCCTTCTTTGTGAGGTTGCCTTTTCTATGGTAGTCCATAACTACCCAATGACATCCATTTTTCTTTTTTATAAGGAGAATAGGGGATGACCAAGAGCTTTGAGAAGGACCAGCAGCCCCACATCCAGAAACTGTTTCAGCTCTATCCTCATTTGAAGCTCCTCGACTTTAGATTTCCAATAAGGCTTTGATTGAATAGGCCGAGCATCACCAATGTCAATGGTATGAGTCCAAACCTTCATATGTCTATAATCATTATCAGATTGGGAGAAGATGTCGCTATAAGTATCCAGTAAAGAATGAACTTTATTAATCTCAGAGGGGTTAGATCCTCAGAAATTTGAACGTGGGGCAGAGCGCATATCAATTGATCCATAGGTAGTCTTATATCTAACATAGACCCAATATAATGGACTTGTCAGATGTCCTCAATTGAAATCAGAAGGGCTTTTCCAACCTCCTGATGCTTCTTTAGACCATGTCCTTGTTAGTAAGATTCCCCAGCAGGATATTGATGGGTCGCTGATAGGAAGGATCTAGGATACTTAGCAACACCTGAGGTTCCAAAGGACTTATACCATCAATGCTTGTTAAGTGCAATATCAGTTGTGGGGGATTTGCACAGTAGTATTAGTGTCTATCACATTTTTGTTAACCCGCTTTTACCACTACCTCTTCTGATGCATATAATGGAAGGCACTATAAAGCATCCACTGAGTCAGGCAGCTTTTTTGTGTTTCTGACTAACATGGTATAGAGTAAGGAGAGGGCGGAGGAAGGATACTCAATTACGCATGTGTATTCTTTCTTATGCTCATCATTTGTAAAGACTAGGGGAAATTTTTAATATAGAAGGGAGTGAAATCACTGTTTCATGATGATAATTCCGTCATACAAAATCATTAATTGCGTTCCAATGAGTAAGTCATATTTATTATTTCCAATGCCACAGCGGGGTCATACGGGAGGAGCTTCCCAATACATATGGGTAGAGATTAGTAAGCTCCAATAGCTTACGTGTTGTTGGGTCCTTCAGTTCCAAACTCGTGGAAATAGTCCAGTGTAGGCACCAACTTGAAATTTATTGATGAGCTTTGAAGAGACTACGTTCACTGGAGCACCCATATCAAGGATGTCAAGAACGTGCACCTTATTGATGACTACCTATACCTTAGTTATTGTGATACCAAAAGTAGGGAGGAGGGCGAGAACCTCCTTCAAAAGGAGAGTGGAGGAAAGGCGTTGAGCCATCACAGGATATTTATCTTTAGTAGATTGGGGGTATGAACCTGATGGGTTGATTGGATCTCTGTAACAATAAGCTGGTCAGCATCACTAGCAGTATCAATCAACTCTGAAAACTTCAATAACTGTTGGAGATAGATTCGTTGTGGTATCATGGCTATATTAATTCTTTCAGGACTCAACCTATTTGGAATCTGCACTTCCATTAGGGCTCCCAAGACATAATAGACCACGTCTTTACTACCACCTTTAGACTCGTCATCAGTGAGATTGTTAATGCACCTCAACGAGGTGCTAAGATGAAGCTGAGAAACAGGCCTGCTCTCCTCACAAGGGAGGGCTTTTTGGCGCTCATCTACCCTTTTAGTTTTTGAAGGGAGCATTGTAGCTGCAACAACTTTTGGGGCCACTGGAGGAGAAGAACCCTTCATGTGCGAGGTATGAGGAGATAGCGTCATGGAGGTGAATGCTTTAAATAAGCCAGCTTTGGGTTGATCAGCTGCTGTGTGCTTTTGTAAAACAAGCGGTTTAGCTTTGCTGACATAGTCATTAAACCATTATTAGTGGGGGCGAATTGCATACAAGAAAGGGGTTTAGGCTCAGGAGCCACTTGGATGGGATCATTGGCTGACAAAAAATGATCTTGTTGGCAAGGTGGGGGCAGGAAAAGCTGCCCTATTGATGATGGTGCGCTTTGACTTACTAGCTTGAGAACCTCAGGTTGGCTGGGCGGAGGAATATCAGGTTTGAGCTGCGCCGCAGGTGCTGGGCTCAGAGTAGTAACCAGCATAGGGGGACCCATAGGATCATCATAACCTCCTTTAGCGGGGCTACAGTTGAGTAATCCTCAATGGTCAGAACCTGGGAGTTTGACCCAACACCTGAAGTATCTTCAGCGTTATAGATATCTGAAACTTCAAGCAGTGCCTCTTTAATATCAAGGATATTCCAGAGGTGACGTTTAATTGAGATAAGTTTCCAGGCTATATAAAGGTGAGAAGCTAAGCCATCTAGAATTGCCGCAAAGGCATCATCAAGGGGTAGCATACTCACAAGTAATAGTGGCTGAGATTCCCTATAGGACCGTTTAACAAAAAAGATATTGATTATCCCTTCTGCATGCTAAGCACATGAAGGACTGTTTCCTTGGATGTAAACTTTGGGTTGATCCAAATTATTTAGCAAGGGCTTCCTTCACCTCATCCTGGGTGCTAAGCGTGGCCATATTTGGAACCATTATCTCTTGAGCTAGGCGACTCAAGCAAGGGAGGAAGTACTTACTTTTCTGATCATCAAGTGTTAATTCCATAACAGATTCATAAACATAGAGGAATGAGGCGATGCTACCCTCATCTGGGTTAAACTTGTGTTGCAAAGGGGGTTTTTGAATTACTGGAGAGGCCTCATGAAAAGAGTGCTTTTTAAGCTTTTTGAATCAAGATAGAGCATTGGCAAGCTGTTGTTCCACAGCTTCTATCCTAGGTTCAGAAGCTGCGAGGAGGTTGTAAGGGTAGCTTACTTGACCACCTCCATTTTTAACAAAAGCTTGTGGTGTACAAGCTTTCCTGTAGTGAGCACCAAAAGTTGGATTTTAGGTATTTGGTTATGCTTGCTGGCGCATTTTGCATCTAAATTATAACATTTTTCCGCAGGATAAGGGATATTCTCTACTGATGGAATATTAGATTCAGGAGAGGTTTTGCACTTACTTATATAAAAATATTAAAGCCCTATTAATATTAATGAGTGTAAATTTTATGTATTTTATTAGTTGTGTTGGGGGGGGGGTAGAATGTGAATCCTCTTAATAAGTCAATGCTAGTATTTAAAATGTTGAGGCTAAATGTTTGGATTGCTTAGTAATTCCCAAATTAGGGAATATTGAGATTTGACCTATTGGATCTCTTGTGACTTGCTTCACTGTAATGGAACGGCTGAAAAAGGGTCAATAGGAGGTAAAACCAGTCCATTAGGAAAAGATTTTATATATCTCAGCCAATTACCATGGAGAAAAATATTTGCCTTTTGTGAAACCCCTCTAATGCTATAAAAGGGGGTGGTCAAGGAGTTGGTGTTTGGACTATGTTAGAGTGGGGATAGGTGGACCCTCGGATCAACCCCAATTTGGCTGCATATTTGGCATAAACCTGTTACTAGCTATAGGGCGTTTAGGCTGACGATTGGGAGTGGTAATATTACTCTTATTAGTGGGGTTCCACTGAGAATCGATCAGGGTTTTTGGCCAATGATATTGATATCATAACCTGAATCACTCTAAATACAATACTGAACTTGTAATTGTCTGATAAAAGAATGAAGACAATAAACTGTAACTTTCCTTTATGGTTCAAGCGTGTGTACTTTCAGCAGGCCATTTAAGCTGACATACTGGTTAGCACCTCTTGTTCTATCTCCTCAACTACCAGCCTTTTTTGTTAAATAATACTTTCTTGTAACAGATTCTCTGCATGAAATTTGAGTTAGTCTGGATTGCAAGTTAAATTTAGGGCTGCCAATAAATACTAAGGTAGTTTTCTCATTATTATTTCTTAAGTCTAAAAAAATTTGTTAGGAGCTAAGAGGCCATAGACACTCGAAAATTGTATTTTGGAGCTAATTTCTACAATCATGTTGTCAGCAAAGGACTGTATTCAACGGGACATTGGTGGGGTAGACAAAAACCTGGAGCTTTGTTTCCACCACTATCAACTGGATGTTTGCATCAAAGTTGAAAAGGATAGGGGACAATGGATCACCTTGGCAGAGGCTCTATCTAATAGGGATAATGTCTATAAGACCATTGAAAATAATAAACTTAGCCATAAGTCCAGAGTACAAAAAATGAAATCTAAGATAAAACATCATGATAACAACTGCTCAAATTACTGCATGCAAGAAAGACACCCTAGCCTACTACAAGACCTCCCCATGTCCAAAAAATAAGATAGCTATACTCATATTCTTGCATGTCCTGAAGGAGGCTTTAAATTGAGCTAATACTGTCCCAGATTGTTTGCCCCTTGATGAGCCCATTTTGAGATTTGTGGAGGGTGTGAAGCAACGTGGTCATTATAAAATTTAATAAAATATGTATGAGAATCTTTTAGTCAGCATTTGAAAGGGCTATTGGGCAAAATTTCTAAAGGTTCCATCAGATACCCTTCTTGTGCAGGAGCACAATCTGGCTTACTAGACCACTGGGGTTTGGAGCACAGTTTGCAGGAAGTGGTTGTACATATGGTTAATTAAGTGCAATGAGGTCATGGATAGCATTAAGCATCTCCATGCACATGTTGTGGGGCCTGTCACCTTGACTTTTTAAAAATCCTTTAGTGCTCACTTGACTTCTTTTATTAGTAACAGTGGTGAGTTTCATTTCTCTTCAGCCAAAAATTCCTGTAGCACTGCCTGGACAATCAATGAAGAGATTTGGTTACCAATCCACTGATTTCATGGTATTGGAAAAGTTTTCCATGTAAGTGTTTTATTTTTAATCATTTTTTGATCACTAAATACTTTGCTAGAGGGAGTTTCGACCTGCCATATATTGTCCCAACATCTATTTTTCTTAGAGCTCTCCATGCTCTCTTTGGTCATTGTCACTACCAGGATTTGATGCCAGTAGGTAGCATTTGTCAGAACTCAGAGTTCTGCTTGTTGTGGAGAGCTTAGTAACAGTTGTAATTTTCTGTTAGTTGCTTCACCAATATTATCTGTAACAATACAAGATCCTTAAGGTTGCCAGGGTATCATATAACTGCTTAACAGCAGCAGTTTGCTTGTACCCTTTCACATTTTATCTATGATGATGTCTAATTTTAACTTATCCTTTTTCAGAAGTGTCCATCCCATGGTCAGCCTTCCCCGCAATAAATCCAAATATGAAGAATGCTGGGGCATTATCCTATTAGAATGTTGATAATCTCAGTGTAGCCCAAAATTACAAAGTTGACACTAGCTTAATTGTGATATGAAAGAACGACCAGTAATTCTAACAGTAGGTGAGGGTTTTTATAGAGATCATTGCCATGATGTTAGAAAAAGCGCAAGGCATAATTCTTATGGGCTGCATATTCTCCACAGTGCTTTATTTATTATATAAATCATTGTCACCCAACTAAGTTCTTAGAACAAATTACATTTTTTATTTTACATCTGCTACAATTGTTTCAATAGTTTTAAATCTACTCTCATATTAGGCGATTTCTCCAAACTTTAGCTTTAAATTCAACCTTTACCATTAATATGTATTTAGTAACATTGATGAGTCTTTTTTCTAAATCAAAAACTTTTCTGTATTGATCACTATTGGTTTCTATGACAAACCGAGTTTCTTCTTCCGCCTTTTTAATGTTCTTTGAATTTTATTAGGATACCTACATTGCTGATATTGGTGCATTTTGGGTAAAAGTCTTTAGCTCCTGTCATAATTTCAGGATTACGCTCTAAATGGATGACATATACAAAATATTTCTTTAATGAATCAACTACCCTTTGATAAGCATCAACTATAAACTTTCTTTGTAAATTTAATGCACATGGTCAGAATTTAACTGTAAGAATAAAGGATATTCCATGTTGAATGGAGACAACTAGATATTCAAGTCTTCTTTATAAGCTGTTACAGCCCCACTCAGGTATGCTCTTAAGTATTGCTTGAGAATAGACAAGGTCAACTAATTTCTTCAAAATCTAATAGAAGTAAAAATATATTAAAGTTAACTGCCTATATTCTTTCTCTTATAAGAAACACAAAGGGGTTTATATATAAGACGTTGGTGCTCTTCAGTTGGCACCTAAAAAATTTTAGTACTCCTTTCCCCACAAAAACAAAAACTTCTTGGTTGACCTATTAACATAGTGGATTCCAAAACCTCAGTCAGACCCAGTAGGGCAATCTTTAAAGGCTAGCGGTTATTAAGAAATAAAGTAAAGATTTAATTTACACAATTACTGATGACCACATTGCACAGATAAGCCTAAAAAATACCATCATAACAAGCATTATAACGCTTTGGTAGCTCCAGAAAACACCCTTAATTGGGTGGAGCCTCATCCTAAATAATCCAAGGTAAGAATTTGTTTATTGCTATTAATCTAAAAGCTTAACTTACCTGCTAACATTGTTGGAAATTGATTCCATTCAACTATTTACAGCATCAACTAAAGAATTAAATTCAACATCAAATTTAACTATTATTTAATAGGCAATAACTGTGAAACAATAATTAGTGGTAAGATAGGTATCAAGAAATCCAAAAATGCTCCAAAGACAGATATGATGGTTATAGGAAATCTAGCACAGGGTATAATTACATTTGTGACCCACTGGATAGCCATAGAGTAGGGAAATGTATGGCATCACACTGTTTAATATTTTGGGCAGAGATGATTTTGCACGTGGCCATATCTTTCTTTACTGGCGTGTCTTTTGCATGCGCATTGTGAGCAGCATCACTGGCCATTGCCTGATTTATGTCAAATGATTAAGATCCATTCACTAATCTTTTTTCTTTTTTGCTGATTGCATCTGTTAGGTATCTGAAAATACAAATTGGATCCAGATGAAATAGTTACTGCAACAAGGTTTTGGCCTGATGAGCTGTTGTTCTAATGGTGAATTGATCTTAGGTGGGGGCAATTACCAAAGAAAATTCATTAGTATTGTTGGCTTCAGTCTGCATCATGCTATCTATGGTAAGTCTAGTTTAAACACTTTCCTACATGGAGATTTCATTGTTGTTGTTCAATTCATTAATTAGTAATGTTCTTAAAGGAGTGCCTTTAACTGTATTCCCAAGGCATGGAGAGTTGTTCTAGGATTGTGTTATTCTCTGTGCCCTACCACCTGGAACTCTGACATAGTCTCCTAGGTTGGTCCTAGGGGCAGGGGACGCTGACTTCACTATAGCGGTGATGGAATTTTGTCCCAATTGCATATTGGTGATGATTGTCAGGTCTTGACTACAAAAGTCATTTGTAAGAAAATTTTCACCACATCTATTGTGGGAGTATAGGCCAAGTTAGTTATATTTTCTTGGATCTTGTTGATAATAATTCTGTAAGTATGTTTTTGGTAGGCCTCCATCAGATGTATGATCCATATGGCAGAGTACATCTTATTTAGAAATAATTTTAATTGTTACAATTAGATATCTGTTGCAATCAGTGGTAGTGCGTCATATTTCAACTGCACAGGTACTAACACAAAACCATCAGGTACTGTTTAGGGACAGTAACTGGGGTAACACAAAGATAAATAAAATCTTTTTTATCAGAAAATAAGGTTTAATTTTAAAAAGCCAATGAGAACACTGTAGTATCTACTACTTCCAGTGGCTAACCCACACTCTTCATATTCCTTACTTGTGTAGACTAAACATAGCTCCCCTCTCGAAAAAAGACCCTCTTCCACATGACCATCCTTCTCAGTTAAGCTCTTCTCATTTACCAAGATCTTGGTGTATTTTCTGACTACTAAGCAGCACTTAGGCCTGGAAAACTAGAGGCATATTACAATCTAGGTCAAGAAAGCAAGTGCTAGGATTGGGTTTATTCCATAAAAGTCAATAAACCAATTTCCAATGAAATTCTGGCGGATGGCCTTCATTGTGATATGACCTTATTATTGATTATATTACACCAGAGTAGGGAAAAGGAGTATCATTATAATATAAAGGGTGATAGGGACATTGAGGCCATGGATTTGGTGATTAATGGATAAAAAATGAAGATTGCACTGGTGAGGTTAAGGATTCAATTGATCAATATAAAATATGACATTTGAAGGGGTCCATAAGAGTTAATACTAATAAATTAATATTACTTTTTATGACTACATAAAAAGTTGTGTGATGTAAGATCAGTATACATAACAATCAAACTAACCCTGTATCTACTACTAGTGAAGAGAGAAAATAAAGCATATAACAATAATATCAGATGGTTGGTCAAATCAATTACAATATTTCCCCACACTTGACCAAACATCAGGGAACAAAGATGAGTGGTGTCTAAAAGTTCATTAGGAACTTGAGGCTGTTAGGCCATCAGGTTGCTTTTATTTTTTAAGAAACTTGCCATGCACCAGGCTATTAACGTAATTCTTACCAGGATCTTTAAGTTTAGGCATTAGTATATATCTTCTCTATGATCATAAAAGGGCCCTCTAATATATTCTCAATGTACTAGTCAATCCAAACCCATGGTTGTCATAACACAAAAAACTCTTACAACAAAAGTGGGATAAGGTCCACCATCCCTTAGTATCATGATCCTGAGATATTACTTTTTGAGCCAACGCATTAAATTATGTTCTGCTCTATAGTTATATCAAGGTTTAATCATTTTCTCAAAATAGGCAACATGGCTCAAATTTTTTTTTGAGTAATGCCATGATCTATAATTATGGGAATCACTGTTTTATTTAAATATAGTAAGGCGAACGTAGATTGTACCATTGATGGACGATACAAAATACTGTAGGCAAAAAAAGCAGAAGGCAAGAAAAAGGTTCAGCTGGACACATTGTCCATAATTATCTTATATAGACTTTACAATTAGAGTACCATTTACTTGCTTACAATGCCGCTGATCTCAGAGTAATAGGGTGTAAACAATATCCCACATATAACCATTAAGTCTTGGGGTTTGTAAATCATTCGTAATGTAAGATTAGTTCATTATCTATCAAAGGAACTTGGGGTCATCTGTCACAATAAACAATATTTATAAAGATGAACTATAACATAGTCGTGGCACCTAAGTCTCTGATAGCCTTAGCCTTAACCCACATGGTGAGGTGATTAATGGCCATGATTATATATTTAATTGGCCAGATGTGGCCAGAGACCCCACCACCTCAATAAAAGCGGCTTGTCAAGCAAAATTTGGCCTATCAATTGTTAAGAATTGGCTTTTCTGGAAGGGCTGTTCACTTGGCATTCCTTACAACAGTGAAGTGTCTTATGAACGTCGAAAATAATAGATTCCCAATAGTGGTGCTTCTTTAACAGCTTTAAACATCTTTCTAAAATTTCCATGCCCCCTCGCCTTATAGGCCCCATTATTATCATTCGTTCCATTGGGTGGGATATACAAAGTTGTTGATCGTTGATGACCTTGTTAAGCTTACCATTTTAAACAAAAGTGTTCTACATTAAAGACTCTAAAAAGCTCTGAACTTGCGCTGGTTTGTTGCCATAATTTTAGTACAAATTTCTTAGAAAACAACTCCTTTGCCAATTCAGCCACTAAGGCTATGGTAGGCTAGTGAAATAATCCTTTGGCGTTTTGATGCTTTATGCCAGGGCGATGCTGAATTCTATAATCGTAGGCTTGTAATTTCAAAGCCCATTGAGCCAGTCACCCTTAAGGATCCTTCAAATTCTGTAACTAGCGTAGAGATGCATGTATGGTTACCACAGTGAAATAAACACCGTAGATGTACACCCAAAATTTCTTAAATGTGTAAATAACATCCAGACACTCCTTCTCCATTAATGTATAAATTTTGTCCATGGACGTCCAATGTTTGGCTACACAAGCCATGGGGCGCTCAATTCCATATGCATCAAATTGTGTTAACAATGCCCTGATGGCGGTGAGAGAATGATCTGTTTTAATAATAAGAAGCTTATTGAACTAGTGTACTTCAACTGTGGCACTTGGTAGGGTAGAACCCGAGTTTATTGAAAATTAATTGGCAGTTCACAGTATACTCAAAAGATACTCATGTCTTTAGAAGGTGAAACAATGGTATTGAAACCAGTGCTTATGCGTCAACTTTCAATTAGCAGATTTTAAAACATCAAAACCAGACACTGTTTGAAGTAAGTAATCTGGGTAAAAAAGATACTAATTAACAACTTTATTATTTATATTGGGTTTTTATTAAACAAAAGTGAGATTCTCCCAAAGTATCTTGTGCTGTTGGTGTTTCCTAGGCTCATTATCAACTTAATATGAGATATAAACTATCTACTAGGGCAAAAACCCCTTCATGATTCCAAACTCATCCAGATATGCTCTGTCATAATCCAGCAAGGAACTATGCTCACTGGTGCTGTGTGCCACTGGATTCCACAATTTGATATTTTAAATAAATAAACTTCTTAGGAAAACTAAGTTTTTACTTTTTTGTTTAAGTTTTTTATGTTTTTATTGTTTATGTGGGGCAAACCAGACAAAGGCCCTTTTTTGATACTAATATTTCCTAAACTAGTTCATATTTTGAGGCCATGGTATTCAAGACTAAAGTATATAAAGCTGAGTCATCCAAATTAGGGAATATAGGTTTTCAGCCTATCAGATCGAAGATAACTTTTTTGAGTCAAAACTGACCCAATTGTGTAATGATTTGATGAATTGTATCTAATCACCACCAGCAAGTAATATCTTCTCACCTCGGGGTGGTTAGACTCATGTGGTAATGATTGGTTCATTTGCACCCTATCATCGTCAAGTAATATCCTCTCACCTCAGAGGTGATCAGACCCGTGTGGTAATGAACACCCCAAAATTGGCTAAGTCAGAGTAATCCTATTATTAGTTGTTACCTTATTAAGCCAATTTTGGTTATAAACCATATTTTTCTGATAGTTAGGATTCCACCGAGAATCCGCTAAGGTCTTTTCACCATTAGTATTCATATCATTGACAACTACAATATTATTCAAAGAGTGGACCCCAACGTTCTTTTTCAGAAGTTGAGAAGGAGAATGTCCAACATTGCCCCCTCAATAATGTTGGGAGGAGTGTAGGAGCGTAGGAAACAGCCATGTACCCAGTTTATGGTAACTCCTGTGGCTAATGATTTGATGGAGTATTCATTGCCTCTTTTGTAGGTGATGGAAAAAGTCCCTCCCAAATTGAGCCAAGCTTACCACTTCTTGGAGTGATGCGGTTATGGTAGTATAACACATTATCAGCCACTTGAAATGTAGGAAGGGGTGCAGAGCTCATTGGCAGCCTGCCCTTCTTTAGTCGCTGTTTTTGCTAAGTTGGTCATAGCTTCAGCTTGGAGTTAAATAATTTGGTTAGCTAATCTTTGCATGGCTTTCTCAGGCTCCTCTCCTCTAGAGAAAACATCCTTAGCCAGAAGAGCAGGTATGCCAGGTTCCCTGCCATAAAGAACTTGGAAAGGGGACATTTTTAGAATCCAGTGATAACTAATCTGGTAGGCCATAAGGGCACTGGGTAAGAATAGATCCCAGTGAAGTGGATTGGAAGAGGCTATTTTACGGAGGATGGAAACTAAGGTTCCATTGGCTCTTTCCACTGCCCCATTGGTAGATGGATTGTAAGTAGCTGAAAAGAGTTGTTGGGCTCCCATGGAGGTAGCCGGGAGTTTAACTACTCTAGAGGTAAAATTCTTGCCATTATCACAGAGTAGTACTTGGGGGCAGCCATGCCGAGTGAAAATGTGTTGATGAATGAAAGTGGCAGTTGCCTTGGCTGTTTGGGCAGGAAGCGCCACAGCTTCAACCCACTTAGTGAAGTGGTCGATGGCTACTAGGTTAAAACGGTTGCCACTGGTAGACTGTGGAAGGGGACCTACGACATTCAAACTAATAGTGTGAAAAGGTTGTTGCGGGGTAGTTGGTTGATACTGGTATCTAGTCTTGAAACTGGATTGTTTCTTGCACTAAGGCAGGCTCCCAAGACATCAACTATAGCTTCCATCATTCCATCCCACTAGTATCGATCCTTAAGCCACTCATAAGTTTTCTTTGCCCCTCCATGGCCTGAAATGGAGTGAGCTTCGAGGATGGCAGGCACACGTTCTGAGGGCTGGAGGTAAGGCAGCCACTTCGCCCCACCTGCCTATACAACTTATTTTTCCCTTTGGTGTTGCACGAGTGGTGAGTTAACATCTTCTGAACCGGATCATCTTCATCCTCCCATTCATTTGGAGTCATTAATAGATCATGTAACCTTTCTGCTTCACTATAATCCAAATGAAGGACTGGCAACTGAGACAACCCATCTACATTCATATGACGAGTTCCAGCACGGTGTTCAATTTTCATATCATAAGGCTGGAGCTTTAGAGCCCAGTGAGCTAACCGCCCAGTAGGGTCCTTCATACTTTGTAGCCACTTCAATAAATCGTGGTCAGTAACTACAGTGAAGGTGGTCCCATAGAGGAAAGGGCGATAGTGCTTTACAGCCAACAAAACAGCCAGGCACTCCTTTTCTGTTACACTAGTTGCGTTCAGGCTTTGAAAGCATCTTACTGAAATAAGATACTGGATGATAAATACCATTTTCATCTAGTTGGCCTAAGATGTCCCCAACGGCGTAGTCTGAGGCATCCATAAACAAGATAAAGGTTTTTTGTAATCTGGGTGCTGTAGGATAGGGCGTCATTGTAGTAGCTGCTTCAGGGTCTCAAAAGCGGCTTTTTTGTTCAGCGCCCCATTGGAAGGGATATTCTTCTTCAGTAAGCGAACAAGGGGCTCACTGAGTTGTGAGAACTTAGGGATGAACTGATGGTGATACCCCATCATCCCCAAAAACACCTGTATATCCCGCGAATTCTTAGGGGGAGGCATATCGGCAATGGCTTCGACCTTGTTCTGTAGTGGTTGGATTCCTTTTGTGAAATGGTGTGGCCAAGGAAATCCAATTTTCGTTGGAAAAAGGTGCACTTTGATGGTTTCAACTTGATATTTGACTTACGTAACCTTCCAAACACCTCCTTCAAATGATCCAGGTGGTCGTTGAAGGTTTTTAAAAACACAGCAATATTGTCAAGATAAACGATAACGCAGGTTAGCTTTAAGTCTTGCAAGATGTGATCCATCGCATGCTGGAAAGAGGCAGGCGCATTGCACAACCCTTGGGGTAATCGTGTGGGTTGGAAAAGATCTTCACTGCATATCAAAGCGCATTTCTCCTGGTCCTGTGAAGAAAGGTCCATTTGCCAATAGCCACTGGCTAAGTCCATGGCTGAGAAGAAGTTCAAGCTGGATAGTTGGCCAGGATATCATCGATGCAAGGGATAGGATAGCTATCCTTCTTCATGAGGTTATTTAGCTTGCGGTAGTCCATAAAACCCAATGATCTCCATCTTTCTTCTTAATTAACAACAGTGGGGAAGACCAAGGGCTTTGAGAGGGAACAAGTAACCCCGCATCCAGTAACTGGGTGAGTTCCGTCCTCAAATGCTGTTCCTCCACCTTTGACTTATGATATGGTTTTGACCAAATGGGATGGGCATCACCCACATCAATGGAGTGGCACCAACCCTTCATGTGGCCATAGTCGTGAGCTGACTTAGAGAATATGTCGCTTTAGTCATCAAGGAGATTATGAACTTTCTTTAGCTCAGTTGGGGTTAACTCATTCAAGAAATGGACGTTTGGTAAGGTACACACCAGGTTGTCCGTTAGTAGGCCCAAATCTGCCATTGAGCTGATGGAGTGGATCTTTTCAACATCCTCCACAGGGATTAAAAATCCTCAGAAAACCTCATGGTGTTTCCATATGATCATGTCCTTTGCGGTGAGGTTTCCCAACAGTAGAGTAATAGGTCGCTGATAGGTGGGGTCTAGTAGCCCAGGTAATACACGAGGCTTAAAGGACTAAGGCCCTAAACACTTATGAGGTGTAACAAACAGTGACGTGTAATTTGGAGTGTGATTTTCGTATCAACCACTCGTTGTTCACCCAGCTTAATTACCACCTCATCTGCTGCATAAAATCGAATACCATCGCTAGCCTCCACTGAATCGGGCAATTACTTAGTGTTGCGCCCAGAGGTGACATAATGTAAAGGCAAAGTAGAAGATAGGTATTCAACCAGGCAGGTGTAGTCATTCTTGATGAGTTCTTTGTTGGATAAGACTAACGGAACCTCGTAGTTCATTAAAGATAGGAACCCTTGCTTCATGTTGATGATGCCTTCATACTCGATCATAAACTGAGTACATATGAGCATATCATAGGAGTTATTATCTAAGGCCACAGAGGGGGCTGATAGGATAAGCTTCCCAATGCGAATGGGAAGAGAGGAGTAAGCGCCAAGGGCGCGGGTATTGTTTGGACCTGCAGTTCCAAACTCCTTGGCATAATACAGGTCAGACATCAGTTTAATCTTTTTCATCAGCCGAGATGAAATTACATTTACTGGGGAACCTGTATCCAGGATAGCCATCACCCGGACTTTGTGAACAACTACTTCAACCTTGGTAAGTGTGCTTCCAAAGTTGGCTGACAGCGCGTAGACCTCCTTGAGATGAAAAGTGGAGGTCAATCTGCATGCGGTCTCAGGGTGAGTCTCGGAATAGACTGCATGGTATGTCCTCGCTGTAAAGGGTGAATTAAACTTGATAGGAGCAGATCAGCATCGCTGGCTGTGTCAATAGTTTCCATACAACCTATAACTTGGCGGAGGTAAGTATCCTCAGGTATGGTGGTTTCATCTACTCCTTCAGCATTTAGGTGATCAGGGACCTCCACTTCCGCGGGAGCTCTCAATAAGTAGTACCCAACGTCATTGTAACCCCCTCAGAGTCGACTTCAGGGGTATTCTCAACCATGGGCAAGGTTGCAATTGAAGTGGGGGAGACAGCCACGAGAGATGGGGTAATTAGCTTCGCTTTAACCGGCATTTTCACAGCCCCAGTAGCTCTGGAGGATATACCCTTAGAGCGTGCACCTATTGGCTGAGCTGAAGGGGAAACCACAGTAGGGATCTCCGCTTTGCATGAATGAGGGATGTCCATTTTAAGTTGCACCGAAGCAGCAGGTTTTGCAGGGAGAATAGGCACAGGTGGCCTTACTTCCAACGGTTCAATAGGCCGCAGCTCACCTAAAGGAATATGAGCGACGTCCAACAAAGCCTCTTTTATATCACAGAAAGTTGTAAAGTGGCGTTTCACTGATATGATATGCTTGGCGAGAGAAGGTTGTGAAGCTAACTCTGTTAATATGATGGCAATAGCATCATCCAGGGTAAGCAGGTTAGATGTAGCCAGCCTTTGAGCAGTGAGATAGAACCGCTCAGCAAAACTAATAAGGGTTTCACCCTCATACATGGTAAGGTGCATAAAAGCCTGTTTTTCCCTGTATAAGCTCTGCTTGGATCCAAATTCAGCCAAGAGGGCCTTCTTAACATCTGGCCAGGTGTGTTGAGGATCCAGGTGAGGAACGATCAACTATTAGGCTTTGCGGATTAAACAAGGAAGAATATACTGAACTTTATGTTTATCAGTGTCGCCATCCATCGCAGCTTCATAAACGTACAAAAAGGAAGCAATGCTCCCTTCACCCAGGGTGTATCTGTCCTTTATAGGTAATTTGAATGGCCGTTGCTCTATCTTTTTAAGATGGGAGAAAGAGCTGGCTAGTTGCTTCTCAAGAGCAACTAATCGTGATTCAGTTAAGAAGAACCAGAAGAGCTGCTTACGTTTACAGCCTCCATGCTAGTAACTACAGTTTAGTGTACAGGCGTGCCCCTGTAGTGAGCACCAAATTGTTGTAATCCAGCAAGGAACTATGCTCGCTGGTGCTGTGTGCCGCTGGATTCCACAATTTAATATTTAAAATAAATAACAAACTTCTTGGGAAAACTAAGTTTTTACTTTTTTGTTAAAGTTATTTATGTTTTTATTGTTTATGTGGGGCAAACCAGGAAAAGGCCTTTTTTTGATACTAGTATTTCCTATTTAAACTAGTTCATATTTTGAGGCCATGGTATTCAAGGCTAAAGTATATAAAGCTGAGTTATCCAAATTAGGTAATATAGGTTTTTGGCCTATCAGATCGAAGATAGTTTTTTGAGGCAAAACTGACCCATGTGGTAATGATTTGATGAATTTTATCCAATCACCAGCGAGTAAAGTATTCTCACCTTGGCTGTGGTCAGACTCATGTGGTAATGATTGGTTAATCTGCACCCTATCATCATCAAGTAAAATATTCTCACCTCGGAGGTGATCAGACCCATGTGGTAATGAACACCCCAAAATCGGCTGAGAAGTTGGAGTAATCCTAATATTATTACTAACTTAGTAAGCCAATTTTGGTTATAAACTATATTTTTTCAATAGTTAGGATTCCACTGAGAATCTGCTAAGGTTTTTTTCGCCACTAGTACTCATATCATCAACAACTACAATATTATTCAAAGAGTGGACCCCAACATTCTTTTTCAGAAGTTAAGAAGGAGAATGTCTGACATGCTCTTTATATCAGAAATAATTTTGATGCATTTTGTGGTTACTAAGCAGCTATAGGATTTGTGAGCTACCAGAGGAATCTCACAACTGTGCCAGGAAAGCTAGTGAATAGGATTTGAGGGCATTTTCACATAAGGATGATACTCTAAAGTAACCATATTCCGCTGAAGGTACTTATATTACTGTCAGCTGGCTATAATAAATATAACAGACCCTATTACTAGTACTTAACACTGATGGGAGGAAAAAAGCATGTTGATGCTGAGCAGCAATACCAGGAGATTAACAGAAAGTAGCTACGGCGCCAGTGGTCTATAAAGTAAGGGAAAAAATACTGTGTCAATGGTGATTTAAGTTTTCAATAGAAAATTATTAGGTAACCAAATTTATATATGAACTTTTCTTTCTCGTTGCAATCACTATTGCAACCTATTCAATTCAAAACTGAATCTAGTTTGATAATCTCACAGAGGAGATTAGTCTGCGCCCATGTCAGGGAGCAGTTGGGCAAGCAAGGTAAGAGGAGCAGGCGGAGAGCCCGCGGCCTTTAACATTCAAAAACGCCCCAAAGAATCCGGCGGAATAGAAAAAATTCTAAAAAAACCGGTGGTCACAATTTCCCCAGAGATACTCGCGGGGCAAGCATGATGCAACCAGTACATCAACACGCCACATTCCCAGCCACTTTCATTGGTGGAATTCGGAGTCTGTGTGTATCTGGACATCCAAAAAACGGCCCTATGGGAAGATTTTTGTGAAGATTTACATAAAATTTTCCCGACCACAGGTACATTGCACCTCACTCCATGTCGCACGGTTGGCTGGACCTAGGTTTTGAAAGCAAAATAGCAGCAGATGAGGCTGCAGTGGTGCACATAGTGGTCGACCTCCCCGAAGGGCAATGGGTCATCGAAACTAAATGCACCTGATGGACAAAATCAAACCAAATTTTCCTCACGTTTGACTTTTTGCCTACTAAGTAAAATGTGACATTTTGGAACAACACCTGAAAGATGGTCTCATCATATATGGCGAAATACAATCTTTCAAAATGCAACGCTTCACGCTGATGCCACACCTGTGCACTGGCAAAGCCATTGCAGTTCTGACCCCAACTGAGGAGATCGCAAAGGACCTAACCCATATCCCGCACTCCACTTTTATTGATATCGCAGGGCATACCACCCACCCATTCTGGGTGACTGTGGACAGCGCGCCCCCCATTTGCACCCACTGTGATGTGTTCAGCCACAAGGTGCATGCATGCCCCATCAAGGAGGGCATCACATTCCAAGAGCACCCCTCAGCGGCCATGGTCAACAGTGAGGTGCACTATGAACCAACCGCAAGCACCAAGGAGGCTTTCCCGTGGGGAGCACAAGGCTGCTACCTATTGGTAAAGCCTATCTCCCCACAAGCTTGGAAGAAGGCTAAGCAGTCCCATAGGGCCGCGGCCAAGGAAATGGCCAAGGCCACCACCGCTATCCCACACTCACAATGCCAGGAGGACATGGAAACCTTTTGTGGTGGAAGCAACTTGGGAATCCATCAACCAATCAGATTGGGAAGCCATGCTGAGTGGGCCACTCAATCTGAGGATCTGATGGGAGACTCAATCTCACCCAATTGTTGCACCCAAGCTCTGGTCCAAACCAACTTTGGGACCTATCCCAACTGAAAATTTTTTTGACCCGCTCAACAGTGCACCAAACTCATCTGCACTGCAAAAAATTCATCCGACATCGGGAAAACAAAAAGCGAAGGCCAAAGCCAACGCGACTCTCTTCCACAAAGATCAACAAAAACTATGATTGTGTTGCTGCTAACACCCGTGCTGCTGTGAAAGCCCATGGGGACCTAGAAGAGTCTGGTGGGCCTGGGGCCCACCCTCACACCTAAGGTGCGATGGGGGAAACCTTCACTTTAGAGACATTGAATATCACCAGACTCAAGGCCTCCCCATCCCAGGCTAGGAAACTGAGTTTATTACAACACAATTTAACCGTGGATATCCTGGCCATCGAGGAGTCCCACTGTCCATGAGGTTCTGAGGAAGCTTGGAAAACAACGCTCTTCCCATACCTATCCTTTTTGGTTGAAGCACTGTGGGGTGCTAATTCAGAAAAATAATTTTTTCAAATTCTATATTCAGAACCATTCTTAAAATGACCAAGTGCTCGTTGTCACCTTCTCATAGGCTGATGTAGCACATGCAATCATCAACATCTATGCCCCAAACGGTGCACATGAGCGTCAGGAATTTTCTCATCGGTCAAATCCCTCCCACTACCCCCTGATTCTTTCCTAGTTGGAGACATGAACTGTTGGCTAACCTCACCAACGGACCGGTGGCCTCCCTCACCCCACGCCCCACAGGGTCACATAGAACTACGTGTTCTAAAAGCCACCCTTGGGTTAATGGATGCGCTGCCATGACATGCCCCACTGCATAAAAACATGATGCGTCCCCACGTCCACAACGGCCAATTAAGGTCCATGACCCGCATTGACCTTATTCTAACACTGGCGAAATTCTAACCCCACATCTCCCACTTCAAAACAACGAAGATGGAATTCTCTGACCACTGACTGGTCTCGATAACATACCACTTACCTGTCACAGTTGCAAAGGCCCCACATTGGTGCAAAATCCGCCCCCAAGCTCGCGTCGCCAGGACTTTCCATGTGGATGGAAGAGGCAACTTTGGCAAAAAAGTTTGTTGTACCATTTTGTGCGGACCCCATTTCCACATGGGCAACTTTCAAAGAGGACACCATCTGCCACTCTCGCCATCTCTCCTCCAGATGCTCATGAGCCACATCAGCGGCTATCTCGCGCGCTCTGGCAGAATTGTCACACTTGGAGTCCAACATTCCAGCCACAGGATACAGCCCTGCATGGGGCTGGAAGTGGGCGGAGGCAGCTGCCCACCTCAACGCACTCGAAAGGCAACACAAACATTGGATTTGTGTCCAATACAGGGCTACACGCATCACTAAAGGTGACAAGTGCACCGCATACTTCTTTAAAAAAATTTTCGCACCACGCCAGAGTGTGGCCTGCACACAGGTGTGAAGATCGGATAATTCCATTGCAGACACACCAGCTGAAGTGGCAATCGAAATGCAAAAATATTACTCCAAGTTATACCAAGCTGAACCAATTCAGCTGGCTGAAATGGCGGAATTTCTCAACTGAGATCATATCCACACTGTTTTCCAATACCCATAAATAATGAATTTAATTACTCCGAACAAATTATGAACAGCCATTCACAGTGCGCCAAACTGAAAATGCCCAGGCCCAGATGGCATTCCATATGAGTTCTACAGAAAATATTTCAAATATATATCCCCATTGCTGCTAGCCTCACTTAACCAAAGCCTGTTGGAAATGCGCCTCCTACCAGGAGGACATGAGGCCTTTACTGTCACACTCTTTAAGAAAGGGGATAAGCTTGACTTAGCCAACTGGCGCCCCATTTCTCTAACAAACACAGACACCAAAATCTTAACAAAAATCATTACTAACCGTTTAGGGACTGTAGCATCTGCCACCATCTCCCCAGAACAATTCAGTTTCATCCCCAGAAAGTCGATTTGGGATAACGTGCACTCTGTGGCTAATGTATGTCAGTCCACAGCCTCTGGGGCACTTGTATTCTTTAACCAACAAAATTGCCTATGATAGAGTAAACTGGGAATACCTAAGGGCTTGCCTCCATCAATTCCGCCTACCCCCTCCCTTCATCAACTGGGTGATGCTGCTCACGGAATCTGCAACAATGGCAGTGTGTGGCCCTGGCTTCCTAATGGAAGTAGTCCGCCCTCAAAGGGGCTTGCGACAAGGGGAACCCCTCAGCCCACTCTTATACAACTTCAGCCTTGACCCACTACTGCAAAATGTGAATGCCTAACTCACTGGGGTCCATGTGCCAGGACAAGCCCCAGTCAAAATATTGGCATTCACAGATGATTGTGTGGTTGGGATGTCTAATAATCAAGATGCACGCGCGCTTGAAGCTCTCATCCAGGAATATTCCCAGGTAAGCAACGCGGCACTGAGCGCCTCCAAAACCGAAATCATCCTCCTTGGTCAGTTTCAGAACTGCTGGGCCCCAGCAATTAGTTCCCAACCTGGCCCATCTGCTCGCCCATGTCCACGCCTTACTAACTCAACACACACCGCTCCACTGGTGCTCCCCTTCATGCCACGCCCTACCATAGGACTGGTGCGCCATCTGGGCGTATGGATGGAGGCAGGCGGATACGCGTCAGCAGCAATGGAGTGCCGTATTCTGGACAACGTGACGAAGCGAATAGCCTCTCTCAGAGCCCACCCTACTTCCCTTACTGGCAGGGTTGTTTTAGCCAACTCTATGCTCCTATCCAAAGTCTGGTTCAAAGCCCACGCCATCCCCTTCTCCCCAAGCTTCTTCAAATCCTTGTATGCCTTGCTGCAAGGATGGCTTTGGTCAGGCCGCCCTCCACCAGTACGGCTAGAGGTCATTTTTGGCCCTCATCATCATGGTGGCATGGGCCTGCTTGACTTCAAAGCCCATGCTGCCAAGATCCTGGGCACATGGATCGCGGCCATCACCGCTCCTACACTCCCATCCCAACACTGGTCCCGCGCAGCCCGCTCCTACTACTCCTGAGCCTTGGGCCTCAACAATCCATCAAACCCCCACTCCCCTGATGAATTACCTCGCATCACACACATCAGCCACAGGTCCTCACGGGACAAAAACCCACTACAAACGAATCCTACTCTTCATGCGGAGCGCAGAGTGGAGAATTCATATTAGCGGACATACAACCCAAAGAGGCCGCCCCTCTCCTCAGTTCACACAAGAGGTACAGGGGCTACCCATCCATGATGGCGTGATCCCCATTCGGCCCCATGTCCTATCCAGGGGTGGACTACCTGGACATGATGGACATCCCTTATTTCATTGAGACCCAAAAGACTATCTGGAAATACGCACACCATCCTCTGTTGCAGCCTCAAGTCCGCTCCCATGTGTGGCGCTGCCTGAGGCGGGTGTATCGTACAGCTGAGCGCTCTAATGCTTTACACTCATCCTGTGTCGTATGTGGCCAGTATGGAACGCTGTTCCACCGCCTGGAGAAGTGCCCCACCTCTAAAGCGATATGGCGCGAAGTTCAACATCTGCTGGGCCAGGATCAAACGCATCCCTTCAGTCTGTCAAGAGATATGTTTGCTCTATCAATGGCCTCCTCCCTTCCACCCCTCCCTCCATGCTCTGGTGGTTGCAATCGCCATGTGGACCATCCACACTATTGTCTTAGATGCCAACGCAGGCTCCACCCCCACCCTCCCAGAAACTGTCCACAGATTCCAGTCTCATTTGGTGGACCACTTTCAAGCATGGATGTTTAGATACCTCCCACCGCGTCGCCTGCTGGTCTCCTCCTGATTCCCAATCTGGTTCATCAAATCAGACCCCTTCCTCCACACGTGCTCAATAGTGGCTACGGCCCCTTCACACGTTCCCCCCTCCCCATAAGTGGAGTTCCCGCTGGCAACAAGAGAAAGCATCGCTTCTCTGGAGTGCCTCCCCCAGTACTAAGTTTATCTGTCCTGAGTCATATTCAGAAGTGTCCGTCCCATGGTCAGCCTTCCCCACAATAAATTAAATTAAATTTATATATAAAAACTTTCTTTTACCGCTCGAAGTCACTTTTGAGCGATTTTAAATTTAAAGTTTTACTTATCCACAGCCATCTGCCCAAACCTATTCTTTGATGTCCTTGGCTCCGCCGCCTGCCACCCCAGTGTGGGGCAGCAGTGCACCCCCACCTAGCATTTTCTGCCCCGTGGGCAAGTGCGTTCAGATGGGCTCAAACAGCCCGCCCACTGCTTCCAACCATTTTGTCCACCCATGGGACTTAGCGCTCCACCTGGCGCGCGTCCACCCTTCTCGCCCTCCTCCGCTCTGCCATTTGCTATTGCCTCAGAGTGGTTTATGGGCGTTTGTTCCCATATGGCAATAAGGAAATTATTGAGCTAGCCACTGCGGCCTTTGCGCCAGCTGGCTTTATAGACTTCCGCCCTTTTAAGGGCTACTTTGACGTTGGGTTCCAATCTGAGAAGGATGCTGAAGCGGCAGCACAAACTCCATTAATTTATAAAAAAAACCCCATTCCCACAACCCGTACTCGCCTCCCTTTAGACACCACGCTGGTGGTATCCTTTGCAAATCTCCCATCCCACCTTCCACCCCAGGTTTTGTATGACCAGTTGGTCGCGGGGCTCATGGCTTATGGCACTCAGCCCAACCTCATCTTTGCTAGTCCATCTGGTGCAGAGCGCCTTGCTGCTCCTCGGGCAACAGCCATCATCATACCACACCACCCTACCATAGCCCAACAAATCCCACCCTGCGCTAGTGTGGCTGCAGCGCCTAATCATTTCTTTTGGGCTTGGGTTGATAATGGTAGTCAGATTTGTTCCCTCTGCTTTGGCCTCGACCATGCAAAAAGAGCGTGCCCTCAGGCCAAGTCCACTGCTGCGGCTTCTGATCCTCCTTCTGGAGGTTCAGTATGGGGCGCTTTGCTGCCCCCTCCCACCCTCCAATCTCGTTCAGTGGGCCCACATGGAAAATCAGCCCCCCCTAAAACCTCCAGCCTCACTCTCCCACCTAAATCTACTCCAGCCAATCAGAGCAATGCTTGGACCACCATTGGCACCCAAGCAGCTGCCCATTCGCCCATCCCACCCACCCAAATTCGAATGCCACTATTCCATTGAACCAAAATCCATGGGATCTATTGGCTGAAACTGACGAATCAGGTAATGTCCTCATTAGTAAGCATACAGGTCAACCTCTCTGCTAAGGCGATTATGGTCAGGCAGAATTTTTCCTTCCTGACTTTGATGAAACCCCTACTCCTCGCCATTTCGCTCCTCTGCCCAATACAGCCCCCTTCCAAAGTGATCACCAGCTCGCCTTAGCTGCAGTGGCCTCTCCTCATTGCCTGAAACTATGCACCGCGGTGGCCCAGTCAGTGGCTCAGCTCCAGCATGGCCTGCCCACCCTCTTTTTCTCCCCCCGACTTCCCTGAATCTCCCTGCAGTGACATCTCGAAACTATTTGATGATGCTGAAGCTGCTGTTATGAATGTCGCAACAATTGCTTCATTCAACCCCTCAGCCAAAATCACCCGCCACAGTATCTCCCCTTTTCACCCAACTTCCTGAAGCCCGCAAAGAAGCTGAAGCTCTTCTCGCAGCTTTTGTTGAAACACTTTCCCGTCATTATCTTGATGCAGAAGAGGAAAACTCCTACTACGCTGACCTCAACCCCCACTATGCGGATGCCCCAACGCCCTTGCTCTCTTCTCTGATCTGGTACTTTAACCAACATCCCTTGATCAGGGTGGGTCTTTCTGAAAACCAACCCCCGACCCCTCCTCACCCTCTGCCATGGTGGGTTAGCAGTTTCTGCTTCCCACATGGTTAGTAGTTTTGTTTTGTTGTTTTTAGTGTTGTGTTTAGTACTGTCCATCCCCTGGTTGGCGTACCTTGAATAAATTGAAATGAAATTTATATATGAAAACTAGGCACCATGCCCTACTAATTACCAAGATGGGATTGAATACTTATCTAAAGATCAGTAGAATATATAGTCAGATATAAATGTGGACTGTCTGTTGGTTAAACCAATCACAACATTTCCCCCCACATGACCAAACATCTGTTAACAAAAATAAATTAGGAAACAAGATGCTATAAATAGCCTGTGGTCATAAGGCTGGATGGCTGATAGTATGGTTTAAGGGAGTTAGCATTCATGAGATTGATAAGGTGACCCTTAGTGGGATCCTTCATAGTTTAGGCATTGGTGGATGTCTTTTCTATACTCTTGAAGGGACCCTTCCATGTGCTCTAGGCTGCTACTCTCACAAAGCCATGGTTATCAAAATTTAAACAAATTCTCTACATTGAAAGTAGGTAAAGTCCAGCGGCCTTGTTATTGAATGCCCTAGCCTTTACTTTTTATGCCAGTGCGTTGGAGTAGGTAGAGCTCTTTAACTGAATTAAAGTCACGTGAACTTTTCAAGCTATTGACCAGATCTCATGCTTTCTTCATTAACTCAGGAATATAAGAGCGGAGGCAAAGTGGGATGCTTCTCATATAATAAATCCAAGGGGGTGCTAAGTGGTTGAGTAATAAGATAATTATAAGAAAAAACGGCTTAAGGAAAAAAGTGGTTCCAGCTGGATGCTTTGCAACCAACCAACTTTCGTAAAATACTCATTAGCATTCTGTGCACATGTTCAATAGTGCCGTTAGTCTTTGGTGTTAGGGCGTAGACAGTACTTTTCTTATTATAATCAACTCAAAGAGGTTAGTCATCTCTTGGAATGTATAACTAATCCCATTATCCGTTAGATTAACTGGATCAACTGCTATAATTTTGGATAGTATCACTAGGATTTGTCAGGTTAATCACACAGGTTGAACCCGCTGAGCAACGGATGGATGATGTGGGGATCGTCAGTCCTTCAGATGCACTTAAAAATATACTTTAAAAAATAGGAGCAATTGCCCCAATCAGTTCTTTTATTTTTTTATAAATATAGCTACTTTCTTCTGTTCTGTCTCATCTACGCTAAAAACAACCTACTTCTCTCTATTGCCCATTTCACTTATATATGTCAGCTTCAGGCAATACTGTTTCTCATTGCTTGTTTATTCTATTCCGCCAATTCTCCTCAAATTTGGCTTGTTATTCTTAATCCTCTGTCGCCCTATTTGTAGTTGATTTACTTTTTATTTGTCAAATGTTGACATCGCCTTATTGCCTTATCACCTTATATAGAGGCAATCCAATAAACTCATTACATCCAATAAAGACCTGTTATATCCCAATATCACCTCATCTAGAGGCACTTAAATAATCATAATTGATACTATGTTCAGAAGATCCCGCCTGGCTATCCCATGCTTATTGTCCAGTCATATCAAAATCGTGACACTAACCATGCTTATAGATTGTATTTTACAAAAATAAACTTAGCAGTGGTTGCCACATAATGTTCATAACTGCTTAGGCCTCCACCCATTTTGAAAGGTGATCAATGACCACAATGATGTACTTGAATTTCCACAGGTATTGGCCAAGGGCCTACAACGTCAATGGAGATGGTGTGCCAGAAAAAATTAGGTTTGATTAATTGATATGAATTGGCTTTTCAAGAAGGCGCTACTGCTTGACACTCTTTACAACAAGTAAGCATCTCATGAATATCAAAAGGCATTGACTTTTAATAGTATTGTGTACTTAACTATTTTAGCGTTTTTAAATTGGCCATGCCCCATTGCCTTGTAAGCCATGATCAAGTCAGTCAATTCTGTGAGCTGAGGAAATATGTTAGCTTGTTTATCTATAGTTTTTATAAAGTGTTCCATTTATTTCTCTTTCTACTCGGCATATCTTTCTAAGCAAATCATATAGATAGTAAATCTCAATTGCCCACTGTAGTTTTTCTCCAATGTCCTTGGTTTCCCCAACAGCTGCCCCAGGGTGGGGCAGCGGCAAAAACCTGACGCCACTTTCTGTCTGACAGGAAAATGCGCTCAGACTGGCTTGCCCAGTCATACTAAACCCCTGGGATGATTCATTCCTCCCAAGGATCTTGATGCCCACCTCACTCACACCTAAGTGGTGCCTCATTGCCCCCTGGTGCTCCCATGTGTCATGGAAACGGCAGAAGAAGTTTAGACCGGCCTGCCAGTTGAGATATGTGAGCACCCAAAAAGCAAGCCAGAACGACAGAGGCATTGCTGACTGAAAGACGTTGTATGGAGCTGGGTGTTGCAAAATGACAAATTGTTGGTGTAATACAACAGTGAGTATGATCCCGATGTTGAACCACAATGAACCCATCCCAGACCCAGGGGTTCTTGCTGCAGGGGGCGGAATAACTGAAAATAGTTTCAGTGAGTTCATCGGTATATGGGGTTATTTCAACTGGGGAGGCAAGAAGACGGATTCTTGCTTGTAGTTGGTGGATATATGGCCACAATATCCCCGTGTACTGTTGTCAGAAATTCATGAAAGCAGGGTTGTAGTGCCAGAAATACCTGACTCACTGAATCTAATCAATGACGGAGGGGGCCATAGAACCACAAGTACTAGTAAGGCCCATCCAGTATATGGACTGACAGGCCACCAGGGAAACGCCATTGGGGATGTGGCCAGAGGGATCAACACAACAAAAAATTGATTGGTTTTTTTGGCAAAATTTTATCAAAAGAAAAGGAAGGGAATTGACCAACAATTTTCTCAGTGCAATGCAACTGATTAAATAGTGGTTGATTGGGGTAGTTACAAGCCGGGATCAGGAACCTCAATTTTGACCTAACCGGTGAATTATTCAGGAATGGGCGGATTAGTTCCCTGGGAACTGACATCACAAAATTTGGCAGTGGGTCAAGTCTCTGTTGGTTTGACCTCAAATGTCCAAACTGAGACTCAGCTATATTTCTGATAGTTGGCATGATGGCATTTGGCCCGATGAATGGTGGGAATCCCCCAAGGCCACCCCACATAGGGACGGGTCCATTTGGTTGGGAACAGGTTCAGGACGCCCAACCCGCCCATGCTCAGTCACTGAGCTGTTTGTTCAGTCAGTGGCATCACATTGGCTGCAATGCCCAAATTGTCAGCAGGGGGCTTCAAACCCTCGTCAATGATGTCTGATGCTGTTGCCTGCCCATTGAGGATGATCTCTGATGACTTTGGGAGTGAGGTTATTTGTTCAATCGTCATGTTAATTGAATCAAAACTGTTGGGCATTCCAGCTGATAAATCATTCTTCATACCCTTCCGACCACGTGAGATCTGAACATTGGGCATATTGCTGCTCAAATTAGTTCCAATTGATTTCAATTTGACGATCTTAGTGCAGATTTCGCTGATTTCTCATAACAGTTCTGCTGAGGTGAGTGTGAGTACTGGGGGTGGGATCCTAAGCAGGAGCTGTCACCCAGTGCTCTTCTACTGTGTGAGCGAGATCTCCCTGAGTAATGAGGGGTACTGCCATCCTCTTCGGTGCCTTCTTGCTTGGGAATGGAAAAATGGCCCGATTAACACCCAGAGGACGTTCCCCAGGACTTACATCCTGGAGCAACATGCATTTCAGCCTTAGGGTCGATTATGGGAAACTTTTCCCTTACAACGACCAAGCCATTATTGAAATGGCTCAGGCGGTGATGCATCCCACCAGTTTTATTAATTTCTGCCCCTATAAGGGGGTATTTTGATCTCAGATTCACCTGTGAAGCTGATGCTGCCACTGCAGCAACTGTGCCCCTAGTTTACCAGGGCACCCCTCTCCCCACAATTTTGACCCAGCTCCAAGAAGATACCACTTTTTTAGTTCAGTTTTCTGGTTGCCCACCAACCTTCCCCCTGAGGTGCTCCACCAGGAGCTGATATGTGTTTGGCAGCATATGGCTCCAACACCATCTTGCAATTTGTGGTCCTAAATGGGGCCACACGCCTCGCTGGGCCTCAGGCATATGCCATTTCAGCTCTGAATCTAATAAGATTGCCTTGACGATTCCCCCTCACGCCATCATCCCCTCTGCCCATGACCACCCATTATGGGCCCGCATCAAGGGCGTTCAGACGATCTGTCCATCCTGCTTTGAGTTGGACCACTCAAAACAAAAGTGCCCATCATTAGCTGCTTCTTACAGCTCTGACTTATCATCCGCTGACCTCCAATCTGCCACCCACCCCATGTCAGCTTTGGTATGGGGTACAATCCTACCTCCCCTCCCTCAGAGCCTGTTGCTGCAGCTGCGCCTTCAGCCACCAATCAGCCTCCTCCTCGCCCCAGTGCCACAAACGCTCCCTCCAATCAAGCACATAATTGGACCCCAGTTTGCTCCCATGCATCCTCCAATGAACCAACCAAACCTCAGGAATATGCTAATTCCCCAATTCAATTTAGCCAAAATCCCTGGCATCTATTGGCTGAAATTGATGAGTCCAGGAAATTTTTGAATATTGCACTATCTAACTTGAGCGGTTTGTATTTTTGACCACGATGATATGCTACCACCTCACTTATACACCCCCAGCAATTTGCTGAAACGTTCTACGGTGACCACCAGCTGGCTGTTGAAGCAATGGCTAAGCCAGATTGTCGTCCTCTCCACAAAGCTGCCGCCAAATCAGTGGTGATACTCGCAGGAGTAATCCCTCCTCGCATTATCCCCCACTGCTAATATGATCCAAAAGTAGATGGTGGCCAATTCTTACAAAACAGCCAATGATGCCATCCAGCATATGGCAGTGGTAGTGCGGAATCCCAAATCCAAGATTACTCGCACTAATATTACCACATTTGCAAAGCTCCCTGATGCATGCATGAAAGCTGAAACAGCTTTAGCCAGTCACGTTGGATCTCTTATATTTAATCACTGTCTTCATGCCACCCCAATCATCAGGAATTTACTTTTGCATCCCGCTGATGCCCTGACGCCCATTATCTCTGCCATACCCCATGCCCTGCTTTGGGGTAAAGCAGAGGCCAAGGATGAGCCCCCTGATTCTCCCTACCCTTCTGCCATGATGGGATAAGCGGTTCCCGCTATCCCACATGGTAGATTGTTTTCATGTTTTGTGTGTCATCCGCTTGTTTTAAACAGTTTGTTCATTTTTTTGGTGAAAATTTATTTTTTAGCTTTTCAAGTTTTGGTAATGTCTTCCCCTGGTCAGCTTACCTCAGTTAAATAAAAAAATTATTAATTGGTTAGTTTCAGCGGGTTCCTAGTTTGGCACTGATTGCAAGATCGTGGGTGATTGTGGGAATTTCTGGCAGAAAGCCAATGTATTTTTATTAACCATCTAGCAATGATTTTGCTTCCTCGAATCCAAGTTTGGCAGAATCTTATATTGACGCCAACTGCCATGTAAAACTGATTGTGGGATTTTCTGATAAAAAGCCAAAGTATTCGTTATCAATTGTCTGATTATGAATTCACTGCTAATTCAGTATACTGGTGACTTATGCCGAGGATGCTCAAAGTATTTATAATAATAATAGTAATTTATATATGCCTGAATGGCGACTCATGTTGGGATAGGTTAACCTAATATTCAGTGATTGAGATGAGCGGAACAGGAGGTATTTGCTACCATGGATGACTGAAATTGGTTTAGATCTAAGCTTTGATGGCCAAGGGTTTTTCATAGGTGCAGTACCCTAGAGTATAAATAGTCTTCCTTCCCTCCAAATAAAAAGCACTTTCTTTACCCACTTTACTATTTATTTGAGTAGCAAAAGCCACTATATTGGATAGAGGTGGGAAAGGAGTTCCCTGAAGTAGGCATGGGGTACGTTCATGGAGTGGCTGATGCTGCCAGCTCCCATACCTCATCCCTATGAGGAACTGATGGGAACCTGGCCAACTGGCCACCAATGATGATGTGCTGCTGGTCATCAGCCTTGAGGTTGGTGCAGTGCAGAAGTGCCATAACCGCCTAGGATAGGGGATGGACTCTTCAGGGCACACCCAAGATGGGTTGGTGATTGGTCATAAAGGTGGTGCAGTGCAGGAGTGCCATGACCGCCCAGGATGAAGGATGGACTCGCCAGGGCATCTAAGAGGAACCATGGGGCTAAGGAGAAGCCATTGGTCTTCTGGGTTGGTAGGTTGGACATGGACTTGTAGGGGGTTGGTACGCCTATGATGGCAAAACAACAAGATTCAGAAGTCTACATACTGGTTGTCCTTGCACATTAGCGGAGCCCACTGTTCAAATAAGCAATTTTATGACGCCAGGATACTACAATCGCCTGGCTAATTGTCTGCTCAAGGGGAAGGAATGAGGATTATGAATTGTAATATTGTCTATATGCTATAATTACACAGGGCTACAATGTGTCATCATTCTTCTAAGCAAAAACTATGGGAGAGGCAATTGATGTGTTCTTAACCATTAATCCTTTTGCGAGAATATCATACAGCCACACCTCCAAGGCCTTGTCCTCCTGCTTGGTATAAGGGTACAGGGGACAGTTGATGTTGATTACGTTGAATGTCAGAAGTAAGGCCAGATCATATCAAGAATGGGAGAGAAGATGACTGGCCTTTTCCATATCAAAAATATCCTAGAATCAGGCCAAGCTGATGAGGAATCTGCCGGCAGCGCAATGGGGAAGGAGTTAGAATAATTGACCCCTATGCTCTTGCAGGAGAGAAGGTATTGATCAATGGCATCTCACCCTTCATTTGGGGATTTTCAAATGCCAAAAGTTTGGGTTCCAGGTCAATACAACCCTGTTGCCGCCATCACCAACCGACTAAAGGATAATAGAAATAACAAATCTGGAACAACGGTGAACTGCTCACAGAAGCCAAGCCTGTGTACTGAGAATGGTATTGGATGTCTCACCGGGTAACACATCATTGAATCCAATGATGCATTAGAACTGAGGATCCTACAACGAGATCAAGATCTGACCCCTGAGTGACCTACAAACTTATAAAGTTTCTGGCGGCTCCCATGTTCACAAGAGCCTCAATGGAGACCACGTGAGTTCCAAACTGGATCTTACCAGCAACAGAAAGTAAACCTGATTTCATTTCTTAGCCAATATCCGAGATGCACCTGGGAGGGAAGAGATGTTCGCCAAATTATCCCCTGCTCATCCTCAGGTGAAGAGGATGTGTCCTCCATTGTTTGAACATACCAAACTCCGCAACTTTTGCCATGAACAACTGGGGCAACAGAAGATGCATGTGTAATGCTCCCCTGAAGTGGCAGCATTGACTATGAGAATATAATTGTCGGAAAATTAACCAGATGGATTCCTCCCCAATAATATCAGAATTAGGGGTGTCAGTTAGGTGGGAATGATTGCTGGATAATCACCTAGTTTAATATTATTTAATGTTATTATATTTTATAATTGGTTAGTTTTGGTGGATTCCTGGTTTGACGCTGACTGAAAAATTGTGGGTGATTGTGGGAATTTCCAGAGGAAAGCTGATGTATTTGTATCAACCATCTGACGATAATTTTGCTGCCTAAAATCTGAGTTTGGCAGAATCTTCTCTTGACGCCAACTGGTATGTGAAGCTGATTGTGGGATTTTCTGACAGAAAGTCAAGGTATTTGCTATCAATTGTCCGATTATGAATTTGCTGCCTTATTTGGAGTACTGGTGACTTGTGCCAAGGATGCTCTAAGTATTTATAATAATAGTAGTAATTTATTTATGGCTGGCTGGCAACTCATGTTGAGGATGAGTTAAACTAATTTTCAGTGATTAGGATGAGCGGAATAGGAGGGAATTGCTACCATGGATGACTGCAATTGGTTAAGGGTCTCAGCTTGGATGGCCAAGGGGTTTTCATAGGTGCAGTAACCTAGAGTATAAATAGTCTTCCTTCCCCCCAAATAAAGATCTCCTTTTCCCACTTTCCTATTAATTTGAGTAGCAAGAGCCACTAAAGTGGATAGGGGCGGGACTGGAGATCCCTGAAGTAGGCATGGGGTATGTGCATGGAGTGGCTGATGCTGCCAGCTCCCATACCTCATCCCTATGAGGAACTGATGGGAACCTGGCCAACTGGCCACCAATGATGATGTGCTGCTGGTCATCAGCCTTGAGGTTGGTGCAGTGCAGAAGTTCCATAACCGCCTAGGATAGGGGATGGACTCTTCAGGGAACACCCAAGATGGGTTGGTGATTGGTCATAAGGGTGGTGCAGTGCAGGAGTGCCATGACCGCCCAGGATGAAGGATGGACTCGCCAGGGCATCTAAGAGGAACCATGGGGCTAAGGAGAAGCCATTGGTCTTCTGGGTTGGTAGGTTGGACATGGACTTGTAGGGGGATGGTACGCCTATGATGGCAAAACAACAAGAGCCAACGAGTCTCCATACTGGTTAGCCTTGCACACTAGTAGACCCCCTGTTTGGAAAAGCGATTTTCCGACAATAAGCTATGTAACCCACAAAGGTAAGATATGGGATAGATCAGCAACCACAGGAACAAACAACGCTTTTACGCTTGAACCCATTCCTGCCTTTCCATTCAAGGAAAAGAGAAAACTAAAGGTCCTCATTTACTCAACCTGGGATTGTTCCAACTGGTGCTTGGGTCAATAAGGATGTTTGAACCCATAGAAAAACTGAATCCAATGAATAGGCAAGCCTCACGCCATACACCATCCTATATGATGGTTAAACCTTCCATTCATATACCAAATTAACTCAACACCCCACTTATAGGGCAGGGTGGAAAAGTATGAGAACTTGGGTTGTCCATTATGTCATGGAGCGTTCTGATAATATTACCTTTCCTGGAACCTCAGGTGAGTGAACGCCCAGAACCCCAGCCAGAGTACCTCTGGTAAGCCATCCATTTTGATGGATGAGATAATAGGAAGGCATCTGCAAGCACCAGCCACTGACCCCTAAAATTGGCAACCATAGTTTCAATTTGTCTGGCGGACTGCTGAAATTCGCACATAAAAGTTTAAACTCTTTTGGGAGTCATTTTTATGGAATCTTTTAAAATTATAAAAAGAGAGGAAATGGAGCAGCAATGGAGACTAACAGTGTCCACTGCCTTATAAGCTTGCAAAAAATTGGGGACCTCTATGATTGCATATACCATTGAGACAAATTTGCAACTTTGATTGAACTGAATTAGCATTTTAAAATACTATGATGCCAGATTAATCCTGGCCTGCCAACACACTCACACTTGAACTTTGCCCATAACTTTTCCCTCCCAACGCAATTTTTTTTGGCAGATCAGCGTGGCTTCATCCAGAGAGTGACTGGGTGTACCCATGGTCAGGCCACATATGTCTAGTCCCACTGAGTTGGGAAGAAGTTTGTTGCACATGCACTTATCAGTGACGAGCTCATAATTACTAGTGACCAAGGGCCATAGCAATGGTAATTACTATGCTCAAAAATTGATTTACTCGATTTAAACTTAGCAGAACTTAATTAAACTACCTCAGTTGAACTCAAACTACCAGAGACAACTTTTGAGGGTAAGAATGCTGCCAACTCCCTGCTGGCGGAGGCCCTTAGCTACTTCCTCTTCCTCTAACACACCCTGAATTCTCTGTACCAACTCATGGGTGGTTAGCATAGGGTAAAACTATGCAACCTTCAAGGATACGCTATCACCCATCTCTCATCTACCACACGGGCTAAATCGCCATGTTGATGAGGGGATAGCCGCCAGATTTTTCAACTTCTTGGTCCAGAATGTAAATAACTCTAAATTAAGCTGCTACGTTGCTCCACAGGACTTAAATGCCAATCTGCACAATTGAAGGAACACTTCCAGATCTGTCAGCAGAATAAGTTCAAAATGTTAGGCATGGTAGTAATGCTAAGAATCAATTTATAAAGAATAATTATTAATCTGTTTAAGTGAAATTGGCGCTTAACAATAAAGTTGCATATTATGATATCAGAGGAATAAAATGCCAGCTGTCAAAAGATGAAATAAGATTAACACCTGTCAATTCAATGACAAGTCTGGAATCATGGCTCAATGAATTGGACCATTCAAGATTATTGCCAAGTTGGCGAGAGTTGCCTATACACTGAAGAACACCCTGTTAATTATATAGTGAAGCAGGTCCATACCAAATACTCAAAGTATTGGATATTATGAAGAAATACTTATTATGGCCTGTAGAACCTCTGAACCTACTAATAATAGGTTAATTTCAGTGTATTGGTTAAGGCTTAAAAGGACCTCTGAACCATAATTTTGGTTAAGTGAAAAAAGGAAATCTGAAAAAGAATAGTTGGAAAAGAAAAGATGAACCTCTGAAACTAGTTTAAATAGGTTAAGTTACATTGCAAAAATATACATAGAAGATAATATAGTTCAAAAACATAGAGAAAAAGTTTTAAAAGATAAAAGTATGAAAAAATACTTGCACTAAGGTATTAATTTTTAAATTGATGCCATGATCAAAAGTATCTGGCAGTGTTCCCACCTACCATTGTCTAGTCGGGGAGAAATTGGATAGATTATGATAGAATTATTAAAGACTGTAATTGTTGGCAGGGAGGTTTGACAGAAGCTGTATTTGCCTTTTCTTTCTCGTTGCAAACACTTTTGCAACCCATTCAATTCAAGACTAAATCTAGTTTGATAATCTCATAGAGGGGATTAGTCTGCGCCCATGTCTGGGAGCAGTTGGGCAAGCAAGGTAAGAGGAGCAGGCGGAAGGCCCGCGGCCTCTAACGTTCGAAAACGCTCAGAGAATCTGGCAGAATAGAAAAAAATCTAAAAAAACCGGTGGTCACAATTTCCCCGGAGATACTCGCGTGGCAAGCACGATGCAACCAGTACATCAATACGCCACATTCCCAGCCACTTTCGTTGGTGGAATTCGGAGTCCGTGTGTATCTGGACATCCAAAAAATGGCCCTATGGGAAAAATTTTGTGAAGATGTACACAAAATTTTCCTGACCGCGGTGTATGTTGCACCTCACTCCATGTCATGAAGTTGGCTGGACCTAGGTTTCAAAAGCAAAATAGCAGCAGATGAGGCTGCAGCGGTGCGCATAGTGGTCGACCTCCCTGAAGGGCAACAGGTCGTTGAAACTAAATGCACCAGATGGACAAAATCAAACCAAATTTTCCTCACGTTTGACTTTTTGCCTACTAAGTAAAATGTGACATTTTGGAACAACACCTGAAAGATGGTCTCATCATATATGGCGAAATACAATCTTTCAAAATGCAACGCTTCACGCTGATGCCACACCTGTGCACCAGCAAAGCCATCGCAGTTCTGACCCCAACTGAGGAGATCGCGAAGGACCTAACCCAGATCCCGCACTCCACCTTTATTGATATTGCAGGGCACACCACCCACCCATTCTGGGTAACCGTGGACAGCGCGCCCCCATTTGCACCCACTGTGACGCGTTCGGCCATAAGGCACACATGCGTGCCCCATTAAAGAGGGCGTTACATTCCAAGAGCACCCCTCGGCGGCCATGGCCAGCGGAGAGGCGCACTATGAACCAACCGCAAGCACCAAAGAGGCTTTCCCGTGGGGAGCACAAGGCTGCTACCTATTGGTAAAGCCCATCTCCCCGCAGGAGCGGAAGAAGGCCAAGCAGGCCCATAGGACTGCGGCCAAGGAAGCGGCCAAGGTCACCACCACCATCCCACACTCACAACGCCAGGAGGACATGGAGACCTTTGCGGCGGAAGCAACTTGGGAATCCATCACCTAATCAGATTGGGAGGCCCAAGCCAAATGGGCCACTCAATCTGAGGATCTGATGGGAGATTCAATCTCACCCAATCGCTGCACCCAAGCCCCAGTTGAAACTGACTTGGGACCTATCCCAACCGAAAAAATTTTTTGCCCCACTTGACAGTGCACTGAACTTATCCGCACCGCAAAAAATTCGTCCGATGTTGGGAAAACAAAAGTGAAGGCCAAAGCCAATGTGACTCTTTCCGCAAAAAATTAACAAAAACCCCAATAGCGTTGCTGCTAATACCCGCACTGCTGTGAAAGCCCGTGGGGACCTGGAAGAGGCTGGTGGGCCTGGGGGCCCACCCCTCGCACCTAAGGTGCGATGGGGGAAACCTTCACTCTAGGGATGCTGAATATCGCTGGACTCAAGGCCTCCCCATCCCAGGCTAGGAAACTGAGTTTTTTACAAAATAATTTACCTGTGGATATCCTGGCCATCCAGGAAACCCACTGTCCATGAGGTTCCGAGGATGCTTGGAAAACAATGCTCCTACCATCCCTATCCTTTTGGTCAAAGCACTGTGGGGTGCTAATTCAGAAAAACAATTTTTTCAAATTTACATCTTCAGAAACATTCCTAAATGACCGAGTGCTCATTGTCACCTTCTCATGGGCTGATGTTGCACACACAATTGTCAACATTTACGCCCCAAATGGTGCACAAGAGCATCGGGAATTTTTCTCATCAGTCAAATCCCTCCCGCTACCCCCAATTCTTTCCTAATTGGTGACATGAACTGTTGGCTAACCTCACCAATGGACCGGTGGCCGCCCTCACCCCATGCCCCACAGGGTCACATAGAACTACGCGTTCTAAAAGCCACCCTTGGGTTAATGGATGCACTGCCATGACATGCCCCACTGCTCAAAAACATGACGCGTCCCCACATCCACAACAGCCAATTAAGGTCCATGACCCGCATTGACCTTATTCTAGTGCCGGCGAAATTCCAACCCCACATCTCCCACTTCAAAACAACGAAAATGGAATTCTCCAACCACCGACTGGTCTCGATAACATACCACTTACCCATCACAGTTGCAAAGGCCCCACATTGGTGCAAAATCCACCCCCCAGAGCTAGCGTCGCCAGGATTTTCCACGTGGGTGGAAGAGGCAACTTTGGCAAAATTGTTTGTTGCACCGTTTTGCGCAGACCCCATTTCCACATGGGCAACTTTCAAAAAAGACACCATCCGCCACTATCGCCATCTCTCATTCAGACGCTCATGAGCCACATCGGCAGTTATATTGCACACGCTGGCGGAATTGGCCCACTTGGAGTCCAACATTCCAGCCTCAGGATATAGCCCTGCATGGGGCCAGAAGTGGGCAGAGGCAGCAGCCCACCTCAACGCACTTGAAAGGCAACACAAACATCGGGTTTGTGTCCAATACAGGGCCACACGCATCACTAAAGGCAACAAGTGCACCACATACTTCTTCAAAAAAAATTTTGCACCACGCCAGAGTGTGGCCTGCACACAGGTGCGAAGATTGGATAATTCTATCGTGGACACACCAGCCAAAGTGGCAATTGAAACGCAAAGATACTACTCCAAGTTATACCGAGCTGAACCAATTCAGCTGGCCGAAATGGCGGAATTTCTTGACAGAGCTCATATCTGCACCATTTTCCAATACCCGAAAATAATGAATTTAATTACTCTGAACAAATTATGGACTACCATTTGCGGTGCGCCAAACCAAAAATGCCCAGGCCCAGATGGCATTCCATATGAGTTTGTCAAAAAATATTTTAAATACATATCCCCATTGCTGCTAGCCTCACTCAACCAAAGCCTGTTGGAAATGCGCCTCCTACCAGGAGGACATGAGGCTTTTACAGTCACACTCTTCAAGAAAGGGGATAGGCTAGACTTAGCCAACTGGCACCCCATTTCTCTAACAAACACAGACACCAAAATTTTAATAAAAATCATGGCTAACCGTTTAGGGACTGTAGCATCTGCCACCATCTCTCCAGAACAATTCGGTTTCATCCCCAGAAGGTCAATTTGGGATAACGTGCACTCTGTGGCTAATGTGTGTCAGTCCACAGCCTCTGGGGCACTTGTATTCTTGGACCAACAAAAGGCCTATGATAGAGTAAACTGGGAATACCTTAGGGCCTGCCTCCAACAATTCTGCCTACCTCCCCGCTTCATTAACTGGGTGATGCTGCTCACGGAATCTGCAACAATGGCTGTGCGCGGCCCAGGTTTCCTAACGGATGTAGTCCATCCTCAAAGGGGCCTGCGACAAGGGGACCCCCTGAGCCCAAACTTATACAACTTCAGCCTTGACCCACTACTACGAAATGTGAATGCCCAACTCACTGGGGTCCATGTGCCAGGCCAAACCCCAGTCAAGATGATGGCATACGCAGATGATTGCGTGGTGGGGGTGTCTAATAATAAAGATGCACGCGCGCTTGAAGCCCTCATCCAGGAATATTCCCGGGTAAGCAACGCGGCACTAAACGCCTCCAAAACCGAAATCATCCTCCTTGGTCGGTTTCAGAACTGCTGGGCCCCAGCAAGTAGTTCCCAACCCAACCCAGCTGCTCGCCCAAGTCCACGCCTTACTAACTCAAAACAGACCGCTCCACTGGTGCTCCCCTTTGTGCCGCGACCTACCATAGGACTGGTACGCCATCTGGGCGTGTGGTTGGAGGCAGGAGGATACGCGTCAGCAGTAATGGAGGGCCATATACTGGACAACGTGACGAAGCGAATCGCCTCTCTCAGAGCCCACCCTACTACCCTCACTGGCAGGGTTGTTCTTGCCAACTCTATGCTCCTATCCAAAGTCTGGTTTGGAGCCCACGCCATCCCCTTTTCCCCAAGCTTCTTCAAATCCCTGTATGCTTTGCTACAAGGTTGGCTTTGGTCAGGCCGCCCTCCACCAGTACGGCTAGAGGTCATGTTTGGCCCTCATCATCATGGTGGCATGGGCCTACTTGACTTCAAAGCCCATGCCGCCAAGATCCTAGGCACCTGGATTGCGGCCGTCACTGCTCCTACACTCCCATCCCAACACTGGTCCCGCGTGGCCCGCTCCAACTTCTCCCGAGCCTTGAGCCTCAACAATCCATCAAACCCCCACTCCCTGATGAAATACCTCGCATCACACACATCAGCCACAGGTCCTCACGGGACCAAAACCCACTACAAACGAATCCTACTCTCCATGCGAAGCGCAGAGTGGAGAATTCGTATTAGTGGACATACAACCCAAAGAGGCCGCCCCTCTCCTCAGTTCACACAAGAGGTACAGGGGCTACCCATCCATGATGGCGTGATCCCCACTCGACCCCAAGTCCTATCCAGGGTGGACTACCTTGACATGATGGACATCCCTTATTCCACTGAGACCCAAAAGACTATCTGGAAATACGCACACCATCCTCTGTTGCAGCCTCAAGTCCGTTCCCATGTGTGGCGCTGCCTGAGGCGGGTGTATCGTACAGCTGAGCGCTCTAATGCTTTACACTCATCCTGTGTCATGTGTGGCCAGTATGGAACGCTGTTTCACCGCCTGGAGAAGTGCCCCACCTCTAAAGTAATATGGCGCGAAGTCCAACGTCTGCTAGGCCAGGATCAAACACATCCCTTCAGTCTGTCAAGAGATATGTTTGCTTCATCAATGGCCTCCCCCTCCCACCCTCCCTTCGTGCTCTGGTGGTTGCAATCGCCATGTGGACTATCCACACGATTGTCTTGGATGCCATCGCCGGATCCATCCCCACCCTCCCTGAAGCTGTCCACAGATTCCGGTCTCATTTGGTGGATCACTTTCAAGCGTGGATGTTTGGATATCTCCCACCATGTCGCCGGCAGCTGGTCTCCTCCTGGTTCCCAGTCTGGTTCATCAAATCAGACCCCTTCCTCCACACGTGCTCAATAGTGGCTACGCCCCCTACACACGTTCCCTCCCCCTTCCCATAAGTGGCGTTCCCGCTGGCAACAAGAGATAGCATCGCTTCTCTGGGGTGCCTCACCTGGTACTGAGTTTTGTCTCGTCTGAGTCATATTCGGAAGTGTCCGTCCCATGGTCGGCCTTCCCTGCAATAAATTTAAATGTAATTGTTGGCAGGATCATCTCATGTTGAAACTGAATCCGCCATAAGAGGCAATTAAGGAGAGTCAGAAAATTACTCTGATCAAAAGTGGAGAACCCAGCCTGTGGAAGTACAGAATCAAGGAATTAGTGAAGCTGGCTAAAATATTCTTTAAACGTCATGGAGTTTTAGAATCCCAACCTTGGAAGAACACAGGGTTCTCGATCTCTCTTTCATTTCAATAACTAAATCAAAGCAAAATTCAGATTCTATTTTTAATACAAAAAATGACTGCTCGATCAATACAAAGCTTAACAATGTTGATGCTATTGACGCCTGCTGCCCCAGCTTGGGGTGGTGGTGTGCCGCCATCTGGCATCTTTTGGCCACCACCAAAGCGCGCCTGAGCTGGCTCTGCTAGCCCTCACAACACTACCAGGCGTTATGTCCCCCCTCAGGAAAAGACCCTTCATTTTGCAAGTTCCCAGGTGGTGCTCCAGAGCCTTTTGGTGCTCCCATGAAGCAATTTGCGTTTTAGCCTTTGGGTCAAATATTGGAACCTTTTCCCATATGCAAGTGCGGCCATCATTGAGATGGTCACAGTAGTGTTTCAACCCGCCAGCTTTGTTGATTTCCGCCCCTTTAAGGGATATTTTTAACCTCAGTTTTTATTCTAAGGCTGATTCAAATGCAGCAGATAAGCTGCAATTAATTTATAAAAAAATACTCTTTCCAACTGTTTTGAACCTGGCTCCCAGATGAGGCCACTTTGGTGGTCCAGTTCGCCAGGTTGCCTTCCTACCTTTCCCCTGAACGCCTCCGCCATGAGCTCATGGAGGGTTTGGCCATTTACAGCACAGACTCCATGTTACAATTTGTAGTTTCAAATTGAGCAGACCATTTGGCAGGTCCATGCGCCATTGTGACAATTTGCTCATTTTGTTGTGACAATCATCTCATGATTCCCCCTCACATGGTGATCAGATCTCCCCTGATCACCCATTCTGGGTGCACATCAAGAATGGCTGCGCCATTTGCCCCTTGTGCTTTGAGCTTGATCACTTGAAGCGCAAGTGACCCACGGCTTCCACCTCCATCACTTCTGCCACTCCTCCCTCCAGCATTGTGTCAGCAGCCAGTTTGGCTCAATTTTTTGAATGGGGCTCAATCCTCCCACCCCCAACCTCAGCAAATTCTGGTGCCACTTTTAAGATGGCAGCCAATCAAGATTTAGAAAATTTAAAAATGCTCTTAATTTAACTGGATTATGGAATCCTGAGTTGATGGCTGACTCAGTTTCAGCTGATCTGCCATGGTCAATGGTATGTGGCCAATCAGATTTTGCCACTACCCCAATTCCAGTGGCTGGCTCAGTGCTGGCTGAATTAAATCCATTTGAGGCTCTTAAATGGAATGATGAAAATAAATGGCCATACCATGTCAAGCCAGATTTCATTTTGGGGGAACTTTTTTGTTGATCCTCCCAAATTGTGGCCTCACCATTTTTGCTCTTGTAATGGTTTCCCAATTTATAAAAATATTAATAAAATGGCAATTGAGGCTACAGCTGCCCCTGCCAATACCCTACTTCGCCAGCAACTTCATGGGGTAATGGAGCCCTTGTTGAAGGTATTCCTATCCCCATTTTACCCATAATTTTGAGGAAGATGCGAAGTATGAAATTAAGGAGCTCACTTTTAGTGCGAGCTGCACTTGAATTGATGCTGATAAACTTCTCTTTTTAACCCCAATTATCCTGAACCTGCTGGCGCATCAAGTCTTTCACTTGTGTGCCAGCTCTCATCACTTTTGTTAAGCATCAACTTACTTAATATGTTGAGGCGATGGATACCATTGGCTTCATAAACAAAGAAAACCCACAACTGTACCTCATTATGCCCCATGTCACTAATGCTCCCACCCTGATGCTGTCTGCCATGATCCGCCTGCTAAAGTGGGTTTCAGACAAAAGTTTCCCTAAAGCTTCCTCGCCTTAAGATATGGCTTCCTAGGCTATTATCTGAGGTGCCATATCAAGAAAAATTTCATTACTAATAATCCTTTGTTTGGCCCATTTATAAATAAGGATAAATGGCGGCTTCCCCTTTGGGTTGGACATCACTAGTGCTTAAAAACACAGGCTTTTCAGATATATTTTAGTGAGAATGACCAAAATAGCCCTGGTATGGCATGGGCCATAGAGCCACGATATAAGGAGGCAGCAGTGATAAGGAGATGAAGAGGAAATGCACTAATGAAAAGTACAATGTAGAGACACATTGAGCAAGGAAAAAGGCGATAAATTATTAGAAATAAAAAATAAAACATGCTGGCAGACTCAGGCCAGGACTAAAGTAGCGTTTACCTCTGAGAATTTATCATCTCTGGATAAGCTGGTCAAGTGGGGGATGTGTTAGGATTTTTAGTATTCTCACATAATCCAGCTTTATAGATTATAATATGCTGCTTTATCCGCTGGTAGTGATTTACCTTATTGGATGTAGATTACCATAAGAGATGGTAACTATTATTGGTATTTGTTCCTAATAAGATATTGACTAATCCATTTGGATTTGATTCCATTGAATTACTGATTTTCTATCAGGAAGGATCCCCAAAAGTTAGTAAGTGATTTGATTATCAATTTAAAATATTGATAATTTAATTATATTATAGGATTCAATTGGAGTTTGTTTCAAATCAATTAAAAGATCTTTTATTAGTTGCTGGAAATGACAATGCTTTTATTATCAACTTGCAAGTTAACCTTATAGGTAATTTGATATTCTGTTAATGAGTAAAAGGTCCCATTGCCTAATCAGGTTGATAATTTAGAGAGATAAGTCTCTGGGGGTTGAGTGAAGGCATTGGGACACGTTCTTCAATTCAACCCAAAAGGGGTCATATTCTAGTCAGCGTCGAAATCTGACTAAATAATGAGGAGGATCATTGTTTGAGGTGACTTCAGAGTGTTAATCCATAAGCAACAGCTTCCATTTCTTACTAAGATGCCAATAGAAGACTCAGGCGCCAGATTTAACTATGAATATCCATTGATACAAATTAAATAAAGCAGTAAATTATCATTGCAACTTGAAATAACATATAGATAGGTTTGCAATTTAGATTGTATACTCCTGGGATATAAAGGGAAGATAAAATGATTCTTTTATTTATTTATCATTTTCCAACTCTTGAGATTGGAGTTGAATGAAAAGGTTCTTTTGTACAAGTGGTTATCAGCTACTCCACAAGCTCCTGCATTATTAGAGGTAAAGTCAAAGGGAAAAGTATCCTTGGAACCTCTGAGACTACTAATAATAGGTTAAGTCTCATTATCAAGTCCCATTATGAGAGAGAGGAGTTCCCTTAGCCCATAAGTACCTTCAAGAATTAGAAGGGATAGCGTTACCACCAGTCTAGAGCTGAATACAATACTTAAGCTAGTTGTGAAACGTCAACTAGGATGATAATCTTCATACTATTGTAACCCAGTCAATTCTTATATTAATAATCTATTGCAACACAAAAATAAGAACCTGTTCAGTAGACTTAAAAGTTTACAGAGAGTAACCCTAAGCTCAAAGTTTACAACCATGAAAGGCACCAATGATAATTTGGATAGAAGGAGCATAATTGAGGAGGATTGTCAGCTGCAAAAAAGATTTCTATTGTATAAGCTGTTGAGCCTACCTGAAAGATTACCTGAAAAAAGCCTGTGAGCCTCTGGCAGTATATGATACCACAGAGTGCTCTATTGTTTTATTAAATAAAAACCCTATTAATATATACTTGGTTTTTTGTTAGTTTTTGTCAAGGTTGCTGTCTTCAATCAGAATTTTGTATTGTGTGCATATAACTTTTGTGCTTGAAATATAAAGTCACTGTATTGATTTCACCACTCTGTAGGAGCTATATCACAATCATGGCTTTAGAATGGCCAATGGGTACCTATAAGGATAAAAAGCTCTTTGACCCATGTTCTTCAGATGGCATGGGCCTCATCTACTACCGCTAAAAAACCGCCCATCTTTTTAATAAATATATTGTTAAAGTAACTAGTATCACCCCACAAATTCTTTATTTTTCACAACAGCAAGATAAGACTTTGCAAGAGCTTTTAGCTGACAAATCCAAAATGACCCAATACTTTGTTGTGATACCAAGCCTCTCATCCTAAAGCAGTAGGACCCCACCACACCTACCCCATTTTTAGGATATTTGACAAATTATTAAGCATTCCAATTGGATCTTATGGAGAACTGACGTACAACCATCTATGCAAGAGCAAGCACAAAGTACCTCCAGCTGTTTGATAAAGTGGCATTTACTTTAGAGTCCTTCCACCCAGGAATATTGTCACTATTGTAAGGGTCTTGGCTTCAGATATTAAGCTGGATAGGGTCATGCATCCCTTTAAAACTAAGAAAGTTTCAAACTCTAGGGCCCTGCCTCTCACCCAAATCTCTGACCTGGCATACCCTGGATGAGAGATGGATGGCTGCTGCTCCTCCCTGGCTTTCACATGCCTGTCTCACCCTTACCCCCAACCCAAAACCATCCTAGTGTCAAAATCTCCAAAGGTTTACTTGGTAAAAACTAATGTAGCCTTGTGAAAACTTTATGAGAACCGAGAAGCCCCACACCATAGTCCCCATTCCATTCCATCAACTGGTAGTTCAACTAGAAGTTAATCTCAAAGGGGAAAAATTAACTAGAAAAATTCAAGAAAAAATTGAACTTTTCTCTCTCGTTGCAAACACTTTTGCAACAAAATTCAATTCAAATCTGGTAAAAGTTTGATAATCTCACCAAGGAGATTAGTTGGCGCCCAATGTCAGGGAACAGTTAGGAGAGTAAATTCAAGGGCACAGGTGTTGGCCCTGTGACATCCAAATTTCGCAAATGACCTGGCGAGCCTGGTGGAATAGATAACTTTAATAAAAAACTGGCAGTTACCATTTGTCATGGAAATGGCAGAAGAATTTTAGACCGGCCTGCCAGTTGGGATGCGTGAACACCCAAAAAGCAAGACAGAATGCCAGAGGCATTGCAAACTGTACAACTTAATAAGGAGCCAGGAAATGTGATACCATGAAGTGGTGGTGCAACAACAGGGTAAGGAGTATCCCAATGACAAACCACACCGAACCCATTCCCAACTCAGTGGTTCTAACTGCATGAAGTGGGATTACTGAGATAGTTTTGACAAGATTCTTGTCTTGAATGGCCAACTCATCGGGGGCAATAGGGAGATGGATTCTTTCTTTCCATTGTTGTACATAGGGCCATAGGATCCCCATGTATTATTGTCAGAAGGTCATAAGAGCGGGTTGTAAACCCAAACGTGTCAGACTCGCTGGGCCCAATCAGTGATAGAGGGAGCCATGGTGACCAAAAAAATTGGTAAAGACCACCCAGAGTGTGGGGCAATGGACCACCAGGGAAATGCCATCTGGGATGCGGTTGGAATGGAAAATAAAAAAATTTGATTTTTTAGCAAAAATTTATTTGGAAAGGAAAGTAAGAAAATCAACCAACAATTTTCTCAGTGCCATGCAACTGATTAAATAGTGGTTGATTGGGTAGTGACAGGATGGGGTCAGGACCCACAAATTTGACCTAACTGGCAAATTGTTCAGGAATGGGTGGGTTTATTCTTTGGGGACTGACATTGCAAAATTTGGTGGTGGGCCAAGTCTCTGTCATTTGACCTCAAACGTCTGAACCAGGGCTCAACTACTTTATGACGGTTAGCACGATGGCGTTTAGCTCAACGGGTGATGGGAGTCCCCTCAAAGCCATCCCATATAGGGATGTGTCCATTTGGTTGGGAACAGGTTTGGGACGGCCAACCCACCCGTACTCAGATGTCTAACCATTCGTTTAGTCAAAGCAGCACATTGGGTGCAACGCCCAAATTACTATCAGAGGGCTTTGAACCCTTGTCAATGGTGCCCAATTTTTGTTCTACTGGTTTAGTAATTGAATTGGAACCATTAGGTGATCCGGCTGATATCTCATTCTTCATAATTTTACAGCCATTCAAATTTTGGGCATCAGCCAGATTGCTGGCTGAATTAGATCCAGCCAATTTCAATTTGGTAATCTTGGCACAGAATTCACTAATTCCTTGCAACAGTTCTGCCAAGGTAAGTGTAAGTATTGGGGGTGGGATCCAGAGTGGACAAGCTGTTACCCATCGCTCATCTACTATGTGAGCGAGATCGCCCTGAGTGATGAGAGGTACTGCCATCCTCTTTGGTGTCTTTTTATTCAGGAATGGGAAGATGGCCCAATCAAGAACCAAGGGATGTTCCCGGGACTTACATAACCCTTTCCTTTTTCTAAAGGAAGGGCACCCCAACCGGGAAACTGCGCCAGAGCCACATTCTTATGTGCTTTAGGTAACTTGATAGCCTTAATCATTGCAATCTTCTGAGGAGGGCGGGGAGCCTCAGGGTGGGATGTGTGGAAGGCTTCAACCAGGGCCATGCAATTCATGCAATCGCGCGCCTTGACCCAACTATTTTCATAGGCCAGGTATCCTTTCCAGGCCATGAGATATTGGACTGAACGTCGCGACTTGTGAGATGCCAGGATAGCCTCTACCTCAGCTTCTTCCTCATTATTGATGACAATCAGTTCTGGGTCCATGGGAATTACACCCTTGAAGGGCAACAATTGGGAAACATGGAAAACTGGGTGCTGCTTCCAAAACATGGGAAGCTTCAAGCGGAATGCTCTGTTACCCAATACTTCCTCCACTAAGTGAGGACCTGAACGCTTACTGGCGAACTTGCAGGAAGGGATTTGAATTTGAAAATGGTGGGTATCAAGCATGACATAGGAACCCACCATTAAGTCATGACCCAGAAGGCGCTTACAGTCTGCGAATTGCTTGTAGTCATCGATGGCTTTGGTGAGGTGTTCCTGCACTAAGGCTTGAGTTGATTGAATATGGGTAGTATGATCTGCGGTAGCTTGAACCTCAGATTGCAAGCATTCCCCAACTGAAAATGCTGGGTTATAACCCAACATCGCTTCATATGGTGAAAACCCCATGGATGTGTGGATCCCATTATTGTATGCAAATTGAGCAAGAGGCAAGTCGCTGGCCCAAGTATCCTGCGCTGCTGTAGCATAGCAACGCAGGTACTGTTCGAGGACTTGGTTAACCCACTCAGTCTGACTGTCGTACTGGGGGTGATACACCGTGGATTGACAGGGGGTTATCTTCAGGATTGATAGGAGTTCACTCCAAAAACGTGCGGTAAACTGAGTACCCCAGTCACTAACGATTTCCTGTGGAAGACCAAACATCAAAAACACATGTCATACAAAAAGATGGGCAGTTTCTTCTAACGTAATCATGGAAGTACAAGGGATAAAAAGGGAAAATTTTGTAAAGTGATCCACCACTACCATCACCACTGTGAACCCATTAGAACAGGGGAGATTGACAATAAAATCTATGGACACTGAGGTTCATGGACCTTCCGCCTGCTGTAAAGGGTGTAGGAGGCCATTCTTACCGGAGCAATCTGACTTGGCCCTAGCGCAGGTAACAAATTGGTGATCCAAGCTGGGACCTCTTTGGTCAGTCCTGCCCAATTGAAGGTTCGCTTGATCAGATCAATGCATTTCTTGTTACTGGGATGTCCAACTGTGGGGGGATCATGATGTGCGCAGAATACTTTTGGGCGGAAGGAGGGGGAACCCAAACATGAGATGGAAGTAAATGAGTCCCTCTTCTAAGGAGTATAGGGAGTGTTTGGGACTCGAGGGAGCCAACTGCTTGACCAACTCCACGCCCTCAGGGCAGGCCATTTGACCGGCTAACACCTGGGCCAATAATGATCATTGGGAGACAACGTGGCAGAGGAAACAACGGAGGGAATGATCAACAGAATTGAGTGGCAGGGATCACAGTAACGAGATCCACTTCCTCAGGTTCCAAGTGACAGTGAGCAGGGCTACGGCTTAGGAAATTGGGAAGGACATTGAGTGCACCTTTGACAAATTCATATTTGAAGTTAAAACTTCACAGGTCCTAATAGGTTTGGGCCTGCCGGTGCACAAATTTTTGGGGTTTGCGGAAATACAAGAGAGCCTGGTGATCCATGCGAACTGTTAGCTCATGACGAGCCCCTTGCAACAGGTATCGCTAATGAGTTAAAGCCCATGCAACAGCAGCCAGTTCCTTGTTGTAAATGGCCCAAGACTGCTCTGTAGTAGTGAATTTTTGGGAAAAATAAGCGACTGGATGTTCAAGACCATCGTGGTCCTGAAGCAGGACCACGCCCACTGCTACCAATGAAGCATCACATGTGATGATATACAGTTTGGTGGGATTGGCATGCTTCAAAATGGGAGGAGACACAAACAACTCCTTGATTAATTCAAACGCCTGCTGGCATTCAGGGTCCAACAAAATGGTACGTTTTTTCCAGTGAGGGGATGGAGTAGAGCGGCCAACTGGGAAAGCGCGGGGAAATTTTTTAAAAAAATGATAGTTCCCAAGAAACTCTGAATTTGCTTTTGTGTAGTCAGAGTTGGCCATTCTCGGATCACATCTAATTTGTTGGGAGGGATAGCGACACCTTCTTTGAGAACTAGGTTTCTGAGAAATGTGACCTTTTCCTTATAAAACTTGCACTTGGAAGCTTTGAGGAACAGCCCTGCTTTATGCAAAGCAACCACCACCGCTTCCAAGTCAATAGCGTGTTGTTCAGGAGTTGGGGAATGAACTAGGATATCATCGATGTATGCAATAGCACAAGAGAACCGGAGATCCCCTAACGCGTTGTCAATCCTTTGTTGAAATGTAGCAGGAGCATTTTTCAACCCAAAGGGCATTACGAGAAATTGAAAAATGCCTCGCCTCATTCAGATTGAGGTCAACCATTCCTGTCCTTCCATCACCCAAATTTGGTTGAAAGCATTCACCTGATCCAGTTTCAAAAACACATGGGATTTGGAAATTGCCTGACTGATTGTCTTCTCTAAAGGCAATGGGTAGATATCTGTACCTGTTATTTTGTTCAAGTGACTGTAATCCACGCAAGGATGGAGCGATCCATCCAATCTTCTTGCAAAGACAATAGGGGAGGCGACAGGTGAGGTCTCTTTGAACAACCAACCTTTTTTTAACATATCATCCAACCAGGTATTGAGTGCAACCTCTTCCTCTGCTGTATGAGGATACAACGGGTAGTTGATGTTCACCAACTCCACGGTTGTCCAAAATCCACAATCATACCTAGTATGTTTTAGCAGATGATCCGCTTTTTCCATGTTGAAGATTCTCCAATATTGCATTAAGCTTTTGGGAAAATCAGCCAGAATGCCCGCGGAAGTAACTAAGGTAGTGATAGAGCTGGTCACTTGTATTTTTTGAGGGTGTTAATCAAAGGGAACTCTCCCTCTGAATCATCATTGGTAAACGACAACGTATTAGACTCTAAATGAATCTTCACATGTTGTCGACGTCACCATCCCACACCCAAGATCACTAGTAATACAAAGTTTGGCATGGCCAAAAACGATTGCAGAAGTTATATTGGTGGATTGAGAAGTGTATCGGTCAGTGAATGATATATGAATACTGGTAAGCAGATGAGGCCACCATTACTGAGGAGCCCACATCCATTTCCATTTTTAATTGCTGTGCTAACTCAACACTCATGAAGTTCCCCGCTGCTCCAGTATCCACCAGAGCTTCAAAGGAGACATGATGTGGACCAATACTGATTTTCATAGGGACAAGGAAATAAGTGGAATTCTGTTTATTGGGAGATTCAGCCAACTCATGGACAACTGAAGAAATAACGGGTATGTTGGGACCAGGATCAGGGTTCTTAGATGGGGCTAAAATTGGAAGTATGAGTGCGGGGGAAATCATTTCCTCTGTCTGGGCTTAAACAGAATCATTAATAGTTAACTCTGGAAATGCCAACTTGGACTGGGGGTTATGGCAGAATTGGGACCCACATCAACTGCTATTTTGATGACAGGCGCATCATCTACATCTTTGTTAAGAAATCTTATCATAAAGTTCCCCTTCTGATATGGGGAAACGTGGCAAGATAACGCTTTGATAGTAGTTGCAGTGGCACATATTTGATCTACTGATTCCTGGATGATAGACCAAACCATGTGATGAGTGAAAACTAAACTCAAGCTCGCTCTAAATACTGCCTGAAGCATATCAATAGATAGGCCTGACGCAGGAGCCAGATCACAAAAGGTAGAAATCAGAGAAGCCAAACTAGGGGCTTTGGACATGGCAAGAAGCAGTCTGAATAAGTGGTCTGATTGGGACACAAGGGGTTTTAAGGTGGATGATACAACAGCCATCAGGGGGATGGAGTCTCCTTCTTGTGAGGAAGAACGCAAAAGACTTCTCACCCAACGGTGGGCATCTCCATCCATGGCATCTAATAATGTGAGCCCTTGTTGAGCATGAGATATCACAGAAGCGTTATTGCGTGTGATTTTTGTCTGCATTTGTACTTTGGCGAGAGCGTCAAAAACCTGATTGGCGATCTCTTGGGAGGGGATAATTGATCCTTTTCCTGGGCCGGAGAAAGTAAGAGAAGATGCAGTCTGCACATCTTGGGTGGCTTGAAGAAGGTTTCCCAAATTAGAGTTGATGCTTCTCCCAAAGTCAGAAAGTGACAAAACGAACAACAAACAACACACAACTGATTGTATGTTCATCTGGTAGAGGGTAACCACTGTGGCGCCCAATTCAAAAACCAAGGCAGAAGTGGCTGGAAGTAATGGTTGGTCAATTATGTCATGGAAACGGCAGAAGAAGTTTAGACTGGCCTGCCAGTTGGGATGCGTGAACACCCAAAAAGCAAGCCAGAATGCCAGAGGCATTGCTGACCATACAACTTGATAAGGATCTGGGAAATGTGATACCACAAAGTGGTGGTGCAACAACAGGGTAAGGAGTATCCCAACAACAAACCACACCAAACCCATTCCCAACTCAGTGGTTCTAACTGCATGAGGTGGGATCACTGAGATAGTTTTGACAAGATTTTTGGCTTGAGAGGCCAACTCATCGGGGGTGATAGGGAGATGGATTCTTTCTTTCCATTGTTATACATAGGGTCATAAGATCCCCATGTATTTTTGTCAGAAGTTCATAAGAGCGGGGTTGTAAACCCAAAAGTGTCAGACTTGCTGGGCCCAATTGGTAATAGAGGGAGCCATGGTGACCAAAAGAATTGGTAAAGTCCACCTGGAGTGCAGGGCAATGGACCACCAGGGAAATGCCATCTGGGATGCGGTCAGAATGGAAAATGAAAAATATTTTGATTATTTAGCAAAAATTTATTTGGAAAGGAAAGTAAGAAAATTGACCAACAATTTTCTCAGTGCCATGCAACTGATTAAATAGTTGGTTGATTGTGTAGTGACAGGATGGGGTCAGGACCCACAAATTTGACCTAACTGGCGAATTGTTTGGGAATGAACGGGTTTAATCTTTGGGAACTGACATTGCAAAATTTGGCGGTGGGCCAAGTCTCTGTCAGTTTGACCTCAAACATCTGAACCAGGGCTCAACTACGTTTCTGATGGTTAGCATGACATCATTTGCCCGATGAGCAACGGGAATCCCCCAAGGCCATCCCATATAGGGACAGGTCCATTTGGTTGGGAATGGGTTTGGGATGGCCAACCTGCCCGTGCTTAGTCATCTAACTGTTTGTTTGGTCAACAGCAGCACAATGGGCGCAGTGCCCAAATTACTATCAGAGGGCTTCAAACCCTCAGCAATGGCACCCAATATTTGTTCTACTGGTTTAGTGATTGAATTGGAACCGTTGGGTGATCTGGCCAATATCTCATTCTTCATGCTTTTACAGCCATTCAAATTTTGGGCATCAGCCAGATTGCTAGCTGAATTAGATCTGACCAATTTCAATTTGGTAATCTTGGCACAGATTTCACTAATTCCCCGCAACAGTTCTGCTGAGGTAAGTGTGGGTATTGGGGATGGGATCCAAAGCGGATGAGCTGTTACCCATCACTCATCTACTACGTGAGCGAGATCGCCCTGAGTGATGAGAGGTACCGCCATCCTCTTTGGTGTCTTTTTATTTGGGAATGGGAAGATGACCTGATTGAGAGCCAAAGGACGTTCCCTGAGACTTACACCATTTCCCTGGAAATTTTAGCTTGGCAAGCGCGATGCAACCAGTACATCAATATGCCGCACTCCCAACCACTCTCATCAGTGGAACATGGAGTGTGGGTATTCTTGGATGTTCAGCAGATGGAGCTTTGGGAGAAGTTTTGTGGGGATGTACACACTCACTTCCCAAATGCGGTGTACATAGCACCTCATTCCATGCCACATGGTTGGCTGGATCTAGGCTTTGAGGTAAGGAAGTGGCGGATGAAGCCACAATGGTGCATGTTGTAGTAGACCTCCCAAATGGTCAGCGGGTCATTGAAACTAAGCACACCCATTGGATAAAATTGAATAAAATTTTTGTAACTTTTGACTTTCTGCCCACTACATTCAAATGCACCGTACTTGAACAACACCTGAAATCTGGGCTCACCATATATGGCAAAATACATTCCTTTGAAATGCAGCGCTTTATGCTAATGCCAAACCTGTGCACAGGCAAATTGATTGCAGTACTAACCCCAGCTGATGGGTTAGCAAATGATCTGACCCAAATCCCACATACCACTTTTTTCAACATCGAGGGGCATGCCACCCACCCTTACAGGGTCACCTTGGACAGCGCACTTCCCATCTGCGCTTTCTGTAGCGCTTTTGGCCACAAGTCCTACACCTGCCCCGCCAAGGAGGGCATTACATATCAAGAGTTTCCCTCAGATTCAATGGGCGGAGGAGAAGCCCACTATGAACTGACCTCTAACACAAAGGCAGCCTTCCCGTGGGGAGCGCAAGGATGCTACATCCTAGTAAAGCCAATATCCCACAAGAGCAGAAGAAGGCCTAACAGGCCCGCAAGGCAGTGGCCAAAGAGGCGGCCAAGACCACTTCTGCTATCCCGCCATTTCAGCTCCAGGAAGACATTGAGACTTTTGTGGTGGAAGCAGCTTGTGAATCCCTCAACCAATAAGATTGGAACGCCCAAGCCAATTGGGCCCTTAAGCTGAACACCCGCTGGGCGAGTCAGTTTCACCTGACCAATGCGCTCAAGCATCAATTAGGACCAAATCAGTCACCAACTTTCCTGCTGATAATCCACTTCCAAGTGATGGTGCACTGCAAATGCACGCACCACAAAAAATCTCATCTTGCAGTGGGGAAAAAGAAAAAGCAAAAGCCAAAGTGAACCCAACTGCTAAAGCTACCCATACCATCAACTACACAGTAGCATCATATACCTGGGGCGCCATCAAGCGCCATGAAGATATTGTGGGGGCTGAAGGGCTCGGGTGCCCTTCCCTTCACACCTAAGGTGCAATGGGGGAGCCTTTACTTTAGGGACGTTGAACATCGCTGGACTCAAGGCCTCACTATCCCAGGCTAGGAAACTGAGATTATATGACATAATTTACCCGTGGACATCCTGTCCATTCAGGAAACCCACTGTCCATGCAGTTCTGAGGAAAAATGGAAATCCATGCTCCTCCCTTCCCTCTCCTTCTGGTACAAGCACTGTGGGTGCTTGTTTGAAAGAACAAAAAATTTCAATTTATATCATCAGACTCCTTCCTTAACGGCTGAGTCCTTGTTGCCACTTTTTTGTGGGACAACAAAGTGCACACTATTGTCAACATTTACGCCCTGACCTGTTCACAAGAACGTCAGGAATTTTTCTCATTGGTCAATTCCATTCTGTTGCCCCCTGACCCTTTTGTTGTTGGCGACATGAACTTCTGGCTGAGACCATCCACGGACCACTGGCCCTCATCACCTTCACCCCCACAGGGTCACATAGAACTCCACGTTCTCAAAGCCACCCTAGGGTTGGTCGTTACTTTGCCACATCATGCTCTGCTACTCAAAAACATGTTGCGCCCCCACGTCCACAATGGCCAGTTGAGGTCCATGTCCCGCACTGACCTTATCCTCGCGCCATTGATATTTTGTACCCAAATTTCCCATTTCACCACAACAAAAATCAATTTCTCTGACCACAGGATGGTATCAATCACCTTCCATATATCCAACCCAGCAGCTCGGGCTCCAATATGGTGCAAATTTCATCCAGCCAAAATAATGTTGCCAAAATTTTCCTTGTGGGTGGAATCCATGACACAGCTCCAGAGTTTATCGCACCGTTTTGTGCTGATCTAATTTCCACTTGGTCTACCTTCAAGGCGAGCACAATCTGCTAGGCTCGCCACCTTTCCTCATGCCACTCACAGTCCACCTTGGCGATCATTTCGCGCGCTCTGGCAGAGTTGGACCACCTGGAGTCCAACGTCCCAGACACGGGCTACAGACCAGCTTGGGGTCACAAGTGGGCGGAAGTAGCCGCCCACCTTAATGCTCTAGTGAGACAACACAAGCATCGGGTTTATGTTCAGTACAGAGCTAAACATATTACAGTGGGCAACATGTGCTCCACTTACTTTTTCAAAAATTCTTTGCACCGCGCCAGTGCTTGGCCTGCAAACAGTTGCAAAGGCCAGACAATTCCATAGCGGAAATGCCAGCTGAAGTGGCGATTGAAATACAAAACTATTTCTCTGAGTTGTATCAATCCAAACCCATTCAGCCGGCTGAAATTGCAAATTTTCTCAAAAGTGCATGCATTATGCCATTTCCCATTTCCCAGAGTTGATAATTTGATTACTTGGAATGAGCTCTGGTCCGCCGTTTGTGGTGCACCATATAGGAAATGCCCAGGCCCAGATGGCATTTCTTATGAGTTCTATAAGAAGTATTTCAAGGATTTATCCCCATTGCTGCTTGCCTCTCTCAACCAAAGCCTTTTGGAAACGCGCCTCCTACCAGGAGGGCAAGAGGCCTACACCATTACCCTGTTAAAAAAAGGGGATAGGCTGGACTTGGACAACTGGCGCCCCATTTCTCTCACCAACACTGATATTAAACGTTTTACTAAAATCATGGCTAACCGTCTAGGGATTGCTGCCTCTGCTCTTATCTCCCCTGAACAATTCAGTTTTATATCCAGAAGATCAATTTGGGACAACATACACACTGTAGCCAACGTCTGTCAGTCCACGGCCTCTGGTGCACTTGTATTTTTAGACCAACAGAACGCCTATTATAGATTTAACTGGGATTACCTCAGGGCCTGCCTCCACCAGTTCCTCCTACCCCCTTGCTTCATCAATTGGGTGATGTTGCTAACAGAATCCACCACAATGGCTGTGCGTGGCCCTGGCTTTCTCGCAAATTTAGTCCTCCCTCAAAGGGGCCTATGCCAAGGGGACCATCTTAGCACACTCTTGTATAACTTCAGCCTTGACCCACTTCTTCAAAATGTGAATGCCCGCCTTACTGGGGTCCATGTGCAAGGCCAAGCCACAGTCAAGTTGTTGGCGTTTGCTGATGATTGTGTGGTTGGGGTGTCTATCAATCATGATGCACGCGCTCTTGAAGCTCTTATCCAGGTTTACTCCAGGGTAAGTAATTCTGCACTCAACGCCTCCAAAACCAAAATCATTCTCCTTGGTCCACGTCAAGCCTGCTGGGCCCCAGCGCCCTGTTTCCGATCTGCCCATCAGCTAGCGCATGAGTTAGCTTGCCCTGCCCACCCCACACCGCCCCGCTTGTGCTAGCCTTTGTGCCATACCCCACCGTTTGCCTGGTCCTCCATTTTGGGGTGTGGTTGGAGGCAGGCGGGTGCGCCTCATTGGTGATGGAAACCCATATTCTGGACAATGTGACAAAACGCATAGCTTCACTCATAGCCCGTCAGACTTCCCTTACTGGCAGGGTATTACTAGCCAACTCTATGCTCCTCTTCAAAGTTTGGTTTAGGGCCCACGCCATCGCTTTCTCCCCAATTTTCTTCAAATTACTGTATGCCCTTCTGCAAGGGTGGCTTTGGTTGGGCCGCCCACCGCCAGTGCATCTGGATGTCATTTTTGGCCCTTGCCATAGTGATGGTATGGGCCTGCTCAACTTTGAGCCCATGCTGCCAAAATCCTTGGCACCTGTATCACTGCCGTTACCAACCCTGCAATTTCAGACCAGCACTGGTCCCACGCGGCCCACTCCAATTTCTCCCGCGCCCTGGGCCTCACCAACGCGTCCCAACCACACTTTCTGTTGAAATATCTTTTTTCCCATCCTTTGGCAGCGGGCCCACATGGGATGTCACCCCACTTAAAAAGGATCCTCCTAACCATGAGGAGCGCTGAGTGGAGGATTCGCATTTGTGGGCACACAGCCCAGAAGGGGCGCCCCTCTCCTTGGTTCACCCAGGAGGTACAGGGACTTCCCATTCTGAACGGAGTGATACCCATGAGGCCCCATACCTTGTTCAGGGTGAACTACCTGGACATGATGGACATCCCCTATCCCCTTGATACCCAGAAAGCCATTTGGAAGTACGCCCATCACCCTCTTCTGCAGCCTCATATCTGCTCCCATGTGTGGCGCTGCTTGAGATGGGTATACCATACTGCCGAACGCTCTAACGCTTTGCACTCATCCTGTGTTGTGTGTGGCCAGTACAGAATGCTGTTTCACCGCCTGGAAATGTGCCCTCCATCTAAAGCAATATGGCGTGAAGTGCAACGTCTACTTTGCCAGGATCAGGCACAGCCCTTCAGCCTGTCTAGGGACATGTTTGCTTTATCAATGGCCTCCCCTCTCCCACCCTTCCTTTGTGCCTTGGTGGTCACAATTGCCATGTGGACTATCCACACAATTGTCTTAGATGCCATCTCAGGCTCCACCTCCACCCTCCAGGAAGCTGTCCGCCAGTTCCAGTCGCACTTAGTGGACCACTTTCAAGCGTGGATGTTTGGATACCTCCCACCACGTCACCGCCAGTTGGTCTCATCCTGATTCCCAGTTTAGTTCATCAAATCAGACCCCTTCCTACACATGTGCTCAATAGTGGTACCTGCCCCTATACACGTGACCCCCCCTCCAAGTCTTGGCGTTCCCGCTGGCAACAGGAGATAGCATTAGTTTCTCTGGGCTTCCTCCTCTTGCATGAGTTTCGTTTTTCTATGGTGTCTTATCAGAAGTGTCCGTCCCCTGATCAGCCTTCCCCAAAATAAAATCAAAAAGTCAAAAAGAAAGGGTCAAAAATTAGGTTTCAAACCTAACACCCCATTCTGAAATCAAAAATGCAAATTTGGACATTCAAAAGTCATGAAATCATCCTGATAATAGCTTGGAAACTTGAGGTGATACTACCAAGGCAAAATTGGGAAAAAAATCCATTATTTAAAAAGTTTGAAACCAGAAATTTTCCCCCTATTGCAATTTAGCTTAGTATCTCTCTCTCACCCCTCTTTTCACCAAATAACCCAGCACCCTGCCAATGGAAAGGGTATTGAGTTATTCTTTTACCCAACTTTGCAATTAGTATAGTAAATCTTGTTAAGGGAGGATACCCCAGTGGTAGAGTATGGACCCTCTACCACTGCCTCCCAAGTTCAATCCCGGTAATGGATTTTGGGTAGGGGACGATTTTGACTGTGTTGGTTTTGCGCGCCAATGCCCCAAACTGAGATAGCAAATAGCAAAGGCGGTCCATGGAGTTCCTGGCCTATCATACGCCACGCATGGAGGTTTTCCAGGTTTTATCCTCCTTTCCTGTTTTCTTCACTTCCCTATTGGTGCGGTACCATCCCCAGGTCAGCCCACCTCAAATAAAATTTAAAATTTAAAATATAAATAAAACTTGTTATTTAAAAGTCATTCATTTTTAGGTGTTTAATATTTAAAAGCAGCACATGGGTAACAACACCCTAAGTTTGAGCTTTTTCACACCCCAATCAACGCTCCCCTCCATAGTCTATTGAAATCAGTTGTGCCTTTTGGACCTTGGCTGCCCTTGTGGGTCTTGGCATACCCATGAAGGAAGCCAGGTCATTCAATTGTATGCTGGGTTCCTAACAACTATAACAAAAATGATTCGTTGGATTTTTTATATCCCTTACTCTTTACAGGATCAGAAGAAGATGTGGGGAATATGCTCTTCACCCCTTTTAACCCAAAAATAGAGCTCATATATGGAAGTACCTTACATGTCATATTGTACAGCAGATAGGTCCAATGACATTGTATGCCTTTGTCCAGTATGTGCCAGCCATAGTATTCTCTTCCATATGATAGAGGGGTAACTCATATTCAAGATTATATGAAATGAAGTTTATGTATGTTCCAGCTTCCTTTGCCCAGTGCATTTAGCCCTACCCTCAACCCATTTGCTATGCAGGTGACTTACCCAACTTCACCAAGCTTAAAATCATGATAGTAGCTACATTATTGTGGACAATCCATATGATCATTTTGAGAGCTGTCAACAAGGCTTCCCCACACCATGGCCAAAGTACTGGCATAAAGTTTGCTGTCATCTCACTTGCAATGATCAGTTATATTTTTTTGGAATCATGGTTTTTAAATGGAGCTTCCAGACCTAGCCATGGAGTAAACTGGTTCCTGGAGATTAACTATAATTCTCATTTTATGCAATATCAGGATGTCATCCCAAGACCCTCAAGCCTTGCCACATTGTCCTCTACCCCTACCCCTTATTACAGGGATAGGTGTTGTATAGACTATTGTCTTGGGACAGGGCTTTGTGTGTTTATTTTCATTTTTATCATATTTTAGGCAAAGATGGTTCCATAGCCCTCCTACTTTAGATAAACAAAATCTGATCTTAATAAGTAACCACATGACTTTGTCTAAATTGAGCTTAATTGATATTTCAACCCATATGGTTTATCCTTAATTTTACTGGGACCAGTAAGTTATCTGTTATGATAAGAGACTATTTAAAAGCTTAGATTATATTAATGATATAAAATATGGGATTATGAAAAGCATAAACTTTTTCTTATATATTTTCCTAGGAGGCCCTTATTATTAAGTCTCATCATTCTGGCACAATTTTAATTTTATTTGCATATTTGTAAGTGGCTTTTTCTAAAGTAAAGTAAGAACAAATTGTTATAGTGATGTAATTTAAGCTAAAACAATAACTTTTTAATATTGTGGATCCCTTTTTACCCTTTCATGGGGTCAAGGAGCCTTGCTTGTTGTTGGATTTTAGACTTTTTAAGGGGCTCGCAGGTGTGTTTTTGACCTAAATCCAACATATATTTTTCAGAAGTTTACAATTTTCTACTGCAGGGAAGAATAGTCATTAGGTGGTTATTCAGCCACACATAGTAAAATAAACTCAATATAATAGCTATAAGGTTTAAATATTTTATGAGTTTATTAGTAACCGCGGGGGTAAGAAAAGAGAACCCCTTTAATAATTTGATATTTAGTATTTAAAGTGTTAAGGCTCAAAGTTCGGATTGCTTAGTAATTTCTAAATTTAGTAATATGGGCGGTGGACCTATCAGATCATAAGAAACTTTTCTTAATTCATGAATCGGCTGATGGAGGGCGATGACAGGTTGTTTAAATACATGAGGTAGGGTTTTGATATATTTTACCCAATAATTTGATGGGAAAATATTTGATCATTGCAAGGATCCCTCCAACCCTATAAAAGGGGCAAGTCTCCACGGTGTGAGTTGAACTATATTTGTTGTAAGGCTGGGAGGGACCTCTGAATGGCTCCTTTGATTCCGCCACACGTTTGGTGCAATCCAACTGACCAAACTGATATTATTTGCCTGAGTTTTATTGATATAAGTGTTACCCCAATTTGTGGGGTTTCACCAAGAATTGACCAGGGTATTTTGGCCGATTTTTTCATTGTTCATCTCTGAACTACTCTTTTCACTACATCAGACTTGTAGTTGTATAACACCACCTTCATGAGTGGTAGAGGGTGAATAAAGGCGTAAAAACTTGCCATGAACCAGTTGATGGTTACTCCTGAAAAATGAGATTTGATGGAGTACTCATCCCCTTGCTTATATGTGACTACAAATGGTCCTTCCCAGATTGATCCGAGCTTCTCACTTCTAGGAGTATTGCAGTTGTGGTAATATAATACCAAGTTGGATACTTAGAAGGAAGGAGAGAAGTCCAAAGCTCATTAGCTGCTTGGCCTTCTTTAGTGACAGTTTTAGTCAGGTTAATCATAGCCTCCACCTGTAGTTGGATGATGTGTTGGCCATCTTTTCATGGCTTGCTCTGGGTCAGTTCTTTCAGTAAAATTATCTTTTTCTAGTAGAGCTGGTACCTCAGGTTCTCATTCATACAACACATGGAAAGGGGACATCTTGAGGATGCACTGGTAGCTAATCCAGTATGCCATGAGGGCACTGGGTAAATAGAGATCCCAGTGGAGAGGGTCAGAGATAGCCACTTTGCAAAGCATAGAAATTAGTGTTCCATTAATTCTTTCTATGGAACCATTTGTAGATGGGTTATAGAGGGCTGAGAAGAGTTGTTGTATTCCCAAGGAGGCGGCAAGGAGCTTTACCACTCAGGAGGTGGAGCTTTTCCCATTATTACAAAGGAGGACCTGGGGGCAATCATGCCACGTGAAGATATATTGATGTAAGAAGGTGGCAGTGGCTTTTGCAGTCTGAGCGGGGAGAGCAACAGCTTCAACCCATTTGGTAAAATGATCAATTCCAATTAAGAAATAACGATTTACCCGGTAGTCTGAGGGAGAGTACCTACCACAATTAAACTTATGGTGTGGAAAGGTCGTTGGGGCGTCGTAGGTTGATATTGATACAGGTCTTGAAGTTAGATTATTTTACAGGTCAAGCAGGCATCCAGGACTTCAGTTATTGTTTCCATGATGCCCTCATAGTAATACCTATCTTTCATCCACTCATAAGTTTTACATACTCTACCATGCCCCATGATAGTGTGAGATTCCAAGATGACAGGTACTCGCTCTGATTTCCAAAGGTAGGGCAACCAATTTTACTCTTACTTTTTAAAATAATTTCCCGCTCTCCACCTTTGTGTTTCGAGAGTGTCATGCCAGCATCTTCTTTACTGGTTTTTCTTCATCAGCCCATGAGTCAGGAGTCATTAGGAGGTTATGTAACCTCTCAGCTTCGCTATTGTCAAGGTAAAGGACAGGCAGCCACGTCATTACATCAACGTTCATATGGCTCATCCCAGCTTGATTCTCAATGATCATATTGTAATTCTGGAGCTTTAAAGCCCAGCGTGTCAATCGCCCAGTGGGATTTTTCATGTTCTGCAAACACTTTAAGGAAGCATGGTCAGTAATCATTTTAAATGAAGTCCCGTATAGGAAAGGGCGAAGGTATTTTACTGAAAGAAAGATGGAAAGGCACTCCTTTTCAGTGACGTTGTAGTTTTTATCAGCTTTTTGAGAGCATCTTGCTGAAGTATGATATGGGATTACTAACCCCATTTTCATGCAGCTGAGCCAAGATAGCTCCAACGGCTTAATTAGAGGTGTCTGTGAAAAACATGAGGGGCTTGCTGTAGTCAGGGTGTGGAGTATCAGCCTTTTTTGTTAGTTTCTTCAGGGTCTCAAATGTGGCATTTTGTTCAGCGCCCCACTGAAAAGGGGTTTTTAGCAAGAGACGTACAATGAGCTCACTAAGCTTGGCAAATTTGGGGATAAATTGATGGTAATACCCCATCATGCCCAGGAATACCTGGTTGTCACAAAGAGTTTTGGGCACAGGCATTTGATATTGCTTCCACCTTATCTTGAAGGGGCTGAATCCCATCTTAAGAGAAAGAATGCCCAAGAAATTCTAACTTCTTTTAGAAGAAAGTACATTTGGTGGGCTTCAGTTTGATGTTAGATGTCTTTAAGCGTTGGAACACTTCCTTTAGATGTGTAAGGTGCTCGTTGAAGGTCTTTCGAATACTGTGATGTCATCAAAATAGAAAAATCACACATCTTAGATTGGGATCCTGAAGAATATGATCCATTGCCCACTGAAAAGTGGCAGGCGCATTGCATAACCCCTGGGGTAACCAAGTGGGTTGAAATAGGCCCTCGCTACAGATAAGGGCGTACTTCTCCAGAAACTGTGGAGAAAGGTCCATCTGCCAATACCCGCTAGCCAAGTCCATGGCAGTAAAGAACTTAGACCTGGCGAGCTGGCCTAATGCGCCATCAATACAAGGGTTAGGGTAGTTGTCCTTCTTAGTGAGGTTGTTCAGATTATGGTAGTCCATAACAACCAGATGACCTTCATTTTTCTTCTTTATAAGTAGAAGCGAGGATGACCAAGGTTTTGGGACTGCACCAGCAACCCAGCTTTTAGAATCTGTTTGAGCTATATCCGCATCTGTAGTTCCTTGACCTTTGATTTACAGTAGGGTTTGGAGCGGATGGGATGAGCATCCCCAACATTAGTAATATACGTCCAACCTTTCATATGTCCATAGACATTATTATTTTTTTAGTACTAGATGGTCCCAACCCGAGAAAGGGATTCATTGATGTTTTTTGAATTACGCCTGGGCTCCTAAGAGCCTGAGGCGAGGGAAGGGGAGGGAGGAGGCATCGAGAAAGGGAGGGGGCTTGCGCTCCAAAGCCGTGCTGCAGTGACAACTGAGCGGGGGAGGGTTGGCGACATAGTGCAGACCTTCAGGGCCATCTCAAAGTGTACCTGAAAGTGGGTGATCATGTGTGGAAGGTTCCACACCTGCTGGTCAAAGGCAGCACGAAGGAAGGAGTTATGGATGGTCCAGATGGCTGTGGCATAGGCGAGGACACGGAGGGGTCAGTGGCAACCAGGCAATGTCTGCTCGAACATGAGGTCTTGCACAGGGTGTCCAGACCAGGGCTGAGCATGGAGGAGCGCGCGGGCCTTTGGCCAAAATGCGGCGACACCTGGACAGGTGAAAAAATGATGGAGGTGGGAGTCAATAGGCTCCACACAGCAGGGGCAGCTTTGGTGCTGGAAAGTAGGGCCAGTCCGGTCCCCTGTCCTGTATGAACAGTGGAGCACCCTCCATAAGGTGTTGGACACCTTTGCTGACAGGATGGGGTGATAGACGTCCTTCCACAATTCCTTAAGGTCAAATCTCACGGAGGGAGGGAGGAGCTCAAGGAATCTTGGGCGGATGGGAGGACGATCTTGGGGGTTGAGGCGAGTTGTGACAACTTGTCCATTGTGCACAATTGCATGGCGACCGGGGCTGAGGCCAGGGCCTTCCCTTCTGTATGGGAAGGCATGGTGGATCCGCGCGCCTACTCGTTTCAGGGCAAGGAGAGCCTGGTTCCAGTAGGGGGATGAGGATGGTTTCAGGTGATGGCCTGGGTATTTTGTGAGCCACTCCCCTAATGAGGTCAGAGATGCTCTAGGAAGACCCAGAGCTGCTGACACTGACTGGCGGAGGGCGGGCGCCAATGGGGCATGGGGGTCGCGTCCCAGCAGACAATCGGCCATAGGAACTTCAGGAAGATTGTGGTGGCGTGGGATCGCGTGTCCAGAAGCCCTAGGCCCCCTTCATTGCAGGGTTGGGCAATGGTTGAGAGGGCCATTGGTGGATGGTTTGAGCCCCAGATCCAACACCGGAGGAGTACATTGAGCCGCGTATAAAAGCCATCTGTGAATGGGCAGACGTGCGCTAGGAACCAGACTTTGGAGAGGAGGAACACATTGGCCATCAGAGCTCGACCCTGGGGGTGATGTGCCGCCAGTTCCAGCTGGCAATCCTGGAGTTAACTGCTGCGAGGAGCAAGCCCTCATTGTCTTTTAGCGCAACTCCTTGTTGATTGGTGAGAACGCCCAGGTGACGGAAGGTACCGCGCACAGGTTCAATACCAAATGGTGGGGGGAAGGTGAGGGAGCCGACCTGTACAACTGTTGTCTTGGAGGTGTTGACCATGGCGTTGGACGCCTTGGTGTACCTCTCAATGGTCACAGCAGCGAGGGCAACATCCCCAGGGCAGCCAAATGCAATGGCAGTGTCATCTGCAAATGCCATGGTGCGTGTGGGGGCTTTACCTGGGACCAGAATCCCTGTTAGCTTGTCCTGTAAGGAGGCCAAGAGGGGGTCAAGGGTGATGTTAAAAAGGATAGGGCTCAGGGGTTTCCTTGCCGGAGACCTTGTCCAACTGGTACTGCCACTGTAAAACCCATTGGCGCCAGGACTCTGGTGTGGAGCTGATCATAGAGCGCTGATATCCAGCGCCTAGCTGCGAGGGGGAGATGGAAGCGGGCCAGAAAAGCATCAATATACTTCCAGGCTACCCGATCATATGCTTTCTCCAAATCTTGGAGAGCCACAAAGCCATTCACCTTATGAGAGTTAGCAGTCAAAGTCACGTGAGGGTCATTATAGTTGTCCCATAACGACCTCCCCGGAATAAACCGTGCTGGGATGGGGAGAGGCGAGGTGACACCCATTTGGTGATGCGAGTTGGCTAGAAGCTTCGTGAAGAGCTTGTGGTCTGTGTTGATCAACGCTATGGGGCGCCAGTTCGCCAGGTTCTCACGGTCTGACTTCTTGTGAATGAGGGTCGTGATTGAGCCTCTGGAGTCGGGGAGGACCTCGCCATTCACCAAGAGTGCAGCGAAGAGGTCGCGGAGGGTTCTGGCTATCACTGCAGGTTCCAGAAGGTACACCTCGAAGGGTATTCCGTCTGGGCCTGGGGCTTTAAGCCGTGGGGATTTCAGAAGGGTTTCCATCACCTCCTGGATGGAAATAGGCGCCAGTAGAGCCTCATCAGCCCGTGGGTCAATGGACGGCTCTGGAGCCCGCCACAGGAAGTCTTGGATGTCCGATGAGTCCACTTGGGTGGCATGGAAGAGGCTGGAGTAGAAGCGGTGTAATTCCTGCATGATTTCCTCCTTATCCGAAGTGGTTGTAGTGCCAATTTTCAGTGCAGTAATATCCTGCGCTGTTAACCGGGCTTTCTGTTTCTGAAAGAAGAAGCGGGTGGGGCGTTCCCATTGAGCATAGTAACGAGATGTTGTAAAGTTTGCTGCCCGTTCTTCCTGCAGTGTGAGCTCCAAGCAGAGTGCTTCCTGCGCCGCTTCCCAGTCTTCCAACCATCTGGGAGAGGGCGAAGGCTGGCAGTTTCGCTCCAAATGTCTGATTCTGGATTTCGCCCTTTTGACTCTGGCGCGAGCTGCAGTCATCTGGGCTTTGGCACAGTTGTAAGCAACGCGGGTGATGCCCTCCTTGGTCACTGCCCATCTAGCCTTGTGGTCAAGCAGGTGGGGTGGGGGAGGTGAGAGTCTCCTGGATGGTCATAGACAGCTTCTCCTTAGTGAAGGGGTTGTTGAGAAGAGCTGGGGCAACCCTAGGCCAGAACCTACGCGACGGTCTAAGTGTGGTGGTGAGGACAACGGTGAGTGACCTGTGATCACTCAGATGGTTGTCACGAGAGATGGGAGAGGAGACGCAGCCAATTAGCAGGGGGCCAATCAGTGCCATATCTATGCGTGACGCTGGCTGGAAAGCTCCTCTATCATACTAGATCCTAGTCATGCAACCTAGGCCAGATGCGGAGGGTGGAAGCGCATCTATAAAGCCACTCAGGCGAAGGAAATCCTTGAGGCGACTTGATCCAGGGCGTTCCTTTGCTGAAGGTGGGTAAGAGTCACGGACGCGAATTATGGTTGTGTTGAAATCTCCTAAGGGGACTGTATTCCGCGGGAGATTGAGTTGGACGAGCTCTTCTAAGAGCCGATTTTGCTCCTGACCTGCATTAGGCAGGTAGATGCTTGCAGCGAAGAAGGAGAAGTCAGGAGTGGTGAGTTTGGCCAGTATGAGGCGGCCACCTAGATATTGTGAAAAAGAATGGGTTTTAACCCAGGGATTCAAAACAATAAGGGCGGCATGGTTTGTCCAGAAGGAGTTGCCTCCAAACTGTTCATTCCATGCAGATTGTTCGTGGGGGAGGATATGGGGCTCCTGGACAGCAGCGATGTCAATTTGTGCTGACCTGAAGTTGCGGAGGAGGCGGGATCTCCACTTAAAGTCCCGCAACCCATTTGCGTTGATGGATTGCAGGGCCAGGGTGCTGCCATGGGGATTTATAGCTGTTCCCCTCCATGTCCTGGGGGATTGCCAGCGCTTAAACCTGCTGCTGTGAGGCGGCTAGTTTTGAGTCCTTTAGCTTGACTATTAGCTGCAATCCGTGAGGAGCGTCGAGGGTTCTGGGGGATGGAGAGGGTGGCGGGGCGGAGGACCCAGTAAGCCAGCCTAGGATGCTGCCCCCGCTCCGTTGCAGGGGAAGGACCTGAGGGTGCTCAATGGTGACCTCCGCAGTGTCCCCATTTGATGAGTCTGAGTCCATATTCACTTCCTCCAACACTGCAAAGGATCCGCGTGAAATGGACTGTGGGGTTGGGGTAGGACTCTTTGAGGTGGCACTTCTACCGCAGGCCGCAGGTTGCCTGTCCATGCTGGTGGGCATAGCTCCATTGGGAGCTGAGGGTTGATGCGATAAATCGCTGGTGGAGGTTGGTGGGGGTGCCGCGGAGCCCTGAGTGGGGGTGGCTGACGAGGGGCACCCTGTGGGAGATGCCTTGCGCTTGGTGAGAGAGAGAGGAGTTGACTCTGGGAGATTGGAGGGGGTGCCCACTGGAAGGGGGGCATGAGCGCGAAGGTATCCCATACCAATAGTGGGGTTAGCTGTTTCAACTGCTAGGCGTAAGGCCTCAGGGGACAGGTCTTGAACGGGAACCCATTGTGTGGGTTGTGGAATTGCTGCTGCGGCCACGTGGGATCGTTTTTGGCCTGGTTTAGGCCCCTGGGTGGTGGCTAAGAGGGCTTGTTTTCGAGCTGTGCAGCCACTATACAAGTGTCCAAGGGCGTTACACCATGAACACCGGGGGCGCGCCTGATCAGGGTCGACAAAAAAGATCTCAGGGCATGCCCCAACTACCGCCACACGAGGAATAACCTCAATGTTACGGGATACAGTGGGGGAGGGGATGAATGACGCCCTAGCAGTGCGAGCTCTTTGAGTGGGAGCATAGTAAGAGGGGACGCTAAAGTCCACTGAAAGAACAGACCCAAACTCCATTAAACCACGATGGAGTGCCAGTTTAAGAGACTCAGGATCAACAGTCGTTGGTAGGTTGGAAAAAGTAACCCATGAAATTTTCTCCAGGTGAGAGAGTGTGCGGGAGATGCAAAGAGATCCACGCGGAATAATGACCTGGAGGGTGGCAGCATGGTCAGCAAGGGCAGCTTCAGTGAAGCCCACATCGATGTAGTGGCCCTCCACTGATTCATGGATGGTGGTGTTAATTGGGAATGTCTCCGCAATCGCTGCAAAGTATGAGAAGTAATCCTCCGTATAGAATTCAACAGGGTTATGCCCATAATAAAGGCGAATTGCGTGGGAGAGGGTTGAGCGAGGTAGAGCTTTTTGTGCTCTAGTTTCGGCCCATTTCTTCTTAACATCAGCAATAAACGCCACTCCATGGGGATCAGCTTTGGGTAGCGTTGGTGCCAGAGGTTTTGCCACGCCCCAGTGGCTCCTTTGGTACGTTTGTGTTTGCTTTGGGCTGCAATCATGGGTTGAGTGTGAGCTGGTGGTTTGGACAAGTTTGCGGAGTTCCCTTGTTGCTGGAATGTTACAGCAGTTAAAGGCATCATATTAAATTGAGGGGCGGATTTTTGGGCCTCGCTAAATTGGGGAGGCCCATCTAGATTGGAATTAACTCCAGCCAATTGGGAGGAGGGCGATGTTTCATCACCATCCCAATCTATTTGGGTAAATTCAGCCTGAGTATTTTCTGTGATTTCGTGGGCAAAACTCACTGGCTGATTGGTGAATTGGTCGTTTTCAGCATATGGAGATAAAGTGCCTACTTGAGAAGTGCCGATTATGGGGTTTAAATGGGACGGGTGAGATTGGAACTGGTGTGAAGTTCCAAAATCTGAACCATTTGAATCCTCATTGGGAAAAGTAGATTGTCCCAATTTGGTGCTTAGTGAACCAAAATGTGTGGCTAATCCAACCTTACATCCGAGGGTTTGGGGGCCAGGTGATTGTTGGGCCTCGCTAAATTGGGGAGGCCCATCTAGATTGGAATTAACTCCATCCAATTGGGAGGAGGGCGATGTTTCATCACCATCCCAATCTATTTGGGTAAATTCAGCCCGAGTATTTGCTGTGATTTCGTGGGCAAAACTCACTGGCTGATTGGTGAATTGGTCGTTTTCAGCATATGTAGAGATAAAGTGCCGACTTGAGAAGTGCCAATTATGGGGGTTTAAATGGGACGGGTGAGATTGGAACTGGTGTGAAGTTCCAAAAACCGAACCATTTGAATCCTCATTGGGAAGAGTATTTTGTCCCAATTTGGTGCTTAGTGAACCAGAATGTGCGGCTAATCCAACCTTACATCTGAGGGTTTGGGGGCCAGGTAGCTGGGTATCACCCCTCATGGAGGGAGCCAGAAACACGGCGTCAGCAATAATATATGGGGCTGAATTAGCTGACACAATGGGGGAGGTGAATGCCTGGATGGGCTGAATTGCATTCAACTGAGCAGACGCCATTAAAACAGCGTGGGTGATGGCCTCCTTGGTTGGAGGGGGCCCAACGGGTTGGTGGGAGGCAGCGCACAGAGCTGTTAGGCGTGCAGGTTGCAGAAATGCGATCAGGTGAACTGGCGCTAGTTGAAGTAGCTCCAGGTTGGGGGGTGGTGCCTGCTTTCTTGGCCGCTGCTTGAGAGCGGGTGATTCTGGTTGACCCTGAGGTGGGTAACCGAGGGTTGCTTCCCCCCCCCCCCCCCCCCCCCGGGGGGGGGGGGGGGGGGGGGGGGGGGGGGGGGGGGGGGGTGGGGGGGGGGGGTTTGGCAGAGCCTGCGGGTTCTTTTGCGGGGTTTCCCGCCATATTTGCTAATAGTTTTCGTAAATCTCTTTAGTAGAGCTAAATTTCAGGCTGAATTGATTTTTTGAAAAGTGATGCTTAGCAGAAAGAGAAGTCATAGTCATTATCATATTTGGAGAAGATATTGCTATAGGACTCCAATAAACTATGGATTTACTAAGCTCCTCAGGTATCAGTTCCTCAGAGATATGAACAGTAGGCAAAGTACATAATAACTGGTCGGTGGGTAAGCAAATATCTGCCATATACCCAATATAGTGTACTTGCTTGATGTCCTTAATGGATATCAGCAGTCCTCTTCTGATCACTTGGAGCTTTTTATGACCATATCTTTTTGGGTAATATTCCACAGCAGGAGATTAATGGGTCGCTGATAGGCTGGGTCCAATATGCCTGCCAGTACTCTGGGCTCAAAATAGACTAACATCCTCAACGCTGGACAGATGTAATAAGCAGTTGCAGGGGATTTTAAGGTAATCTTAGTGTCAAATACATTTTGTTCACCCGCATTGATTACTACTTCTTTGGAGGCATAGAAAAGGATACCCTCTTGGCTTCCACTGATTCAGGAAGCACTTGGTATTCCGCCTCGCCATTGTGTAGTGTAATAGTAATGCCAAAGAGGGATACTCAAGGGTGAAAGCGTATTCTTTTTTATTATGCTCGTCATTGGTCAAAATCAGAGGAATTACGTAGTTAAGCAAGGAGATATAACCCTTCTTCAATTTTATAACCCCTCTAAATTCAAGCATGGACTGGGTACTAATGAGTAAATCATAGGTATTGTTAGCCAAGGCCACCGCTGGAGCTGACAAGAGGAGCTTTCCAAAATAAATAGGAGAGAAGAATAGGCTTCAATGGCGCACGTGTGGTTTGGCCCCGCAGTTCCAAACTCTTGTGTATAGTCAAGGTCAGGGGCCAGCTTATTTTTCATCAGCTTGGACTGCAAAACGTTCACAGGGGACCCAGTGTCCTGGATATCCCTAACTTTTAGTCCGTTAATGATGATCTCCATTTTAGTCAAAGTTCCACCCAAGTTGAGGGAAAGAGCAAGGACCTCCTTTAGTCAGAGAGTAGAGGCAAGTCGTTTGGCAGTTTCAGGTATTTTTCTTGAATAGACTGAAGGATATGAACACACTGGTTAGATCTAATAAATATGGCAATGAGCTGGTTAGTGTCACTGGTGGTGTCAATAATTTCAAGACCCATCAACACTTGCCAGAGATATGTTTGACAGGGAATCTTAGTCCAATCCACTCTCTTTGGGTTCAATTGGTCAGATACCTCCACTTTATATGGGGCTCCTAAAACATAGTGACTGTTGGGTTTCCCAAGATGAGCTTGCTGGTGCTAATGCTGGGAACCCAATAAGTAGGCTGACTGCAAGGGGCTATCATCAGCCAAGAGGATAGGGGTGGCTCTGGATGCAACAATGGATGAGACTCCATTCATTTAAATAAATTAACTTAATAAAAATTATAAGATGAAATAAATCCTATGAACGAAAGTATTTTATTAGAATAATATTTAGGGATTTTTATAGGGTATTTGGGGACACATGCCTCAAGGATCATCATGAACCCATCCAAGTAGGATCACTCCTGGCCTTCTGGATTGCCCACTATTCTGATCCTTACTTGGATCAAGCCACCCTCATGACCAGGTCAAGTGATCTCCCAGGCCACATGTATTAAGGAATGGGAATGTACCATTTCCTTGAATTTGTAGTAATTTATACCAAGCCCCAAATTTGATATACTTGTAGATTTAACCCTTATTTTTGGATCTAATAAGCTGTTTGGGATTTACACCCCTTGAATGGGGATATTGGTCCTTCCCCTGGACAAGGCTTTCACCTAGCCCAGGGAAAATCCTGACAGAGCCCCTCCAAGCCTTGGCCTAGGGAGCAAGTTGTGGCCTGAGGGTCAGAGAACTCAAGTTCAGGGGCATATGGAGCCTCGGGCAAAATGCAGACCAGGTTGGTGATAGTGCCTGGTGTGGTTGGTTTTGAAGCCGGACAAAAACATTGGCTAAGGCCCTCATAGTTGACTTAGAGGTCTCTTGTATAATCAGGTCTTGAAGCTGGACAACTTCATTGGTTGAGGCCCTCATAGTAATTTAGGATTTTCCTTTGGGAAAGGAGGCTTCAAGCTCCTTGATCCTCAATCTGCTGCTATCTGAGCAAGCTAGTTTTTCATAGTGGCTGGCTTTGAGCTGCCGTTTGGTTTTGAGGTAATTCGCCTTGAGGTCAGTTAACTCCAGCATAAGTTGCAAGTTGTCAATTGTAAGTGTTTTGATCTGGTCAGTTTATTCCATATTTCTGACTGCAGGCCAACCAGCAGACTTTGTTCCTGCATGATTTCTGACTTGGAGGCCGTCAACTCTGCCTCCATCTGTGCTATCTGTTAACATATCTCCTGAGCCATCTTGGCCATGCAGGTTTTGGCCTCTTTGATATTTTAGTTAATTTCAGTTTCCATTCAAAACTGGCATCTTGAGATCATCTTATCTTCCAGAAGATTCAGGTAAGACTCAGGGAAAAGATCGTCAACAGTGGGTAGCGCAGGCAAGCAACCCTACGAGCTTGGAAGATGACCAGGCGATGGTAGGGGGTGGCCCCTGAAGGTTCCAATAGAGGGGCCTCTTAGAGAAATGCTGAGTTACCATCTCAGAATTGGGGCGAACAAATCTCACTTGCAACTGAAAGCGAACCGTGTGACAAGGTACAAGAGGAAAATGTGAAAGGACTGGAAGGTTGGCATCAGTAGCAGAGGTGATGTCAGCCAGTTTCTTGAGCTTCACTTTTTTGGATTTTCATCTATATTGAGATTGGTGCTATCCCAATCAGAGAGTCAGATTGGGTAATCTAAATTTTAAATTTATTGTGAGGAAGGCCGACCATGGGATGGACACTTCCAAATTTGACCCAAACGAGACAAAACTTAGTAACAGGGAAGGCACCCCAGAGAAGCAATGCTATCTCTTGTTGCCAGCGGGAACGCCACTTATGGGGAGGGGGAGGGAACGTGTGAAGGGGCCGTAGCCACAATTGAACACGTGTGGAGGAAAAAGTCTGATTTGATGAACCAAACTGGGAACAGGAAAAGACCAGCTGTCAGCGATGCAGTGGGAGTTATCCAAACGACCATGCCTGAAAGTGGTCCACCAAATGAGACCGGAATCTGTGGACATCTTCTGGGAGGGTGGTGGTGGAGCCTGTGATGGCATCCAAGACAATCGTGTGGATAGTCCACATGGCGATTGCAACCACCAGAGCATGGAGGGTGGAAGGGGGAGGCCATTGATAAAGCAAACATATCTCTTGAAAGACTGAAAGTATGTGTTTGATACTGCCCAGCAGACGTTGAACTTCGCGCCATATCACTTTAGAGGTAGGACACTTCTCCAGGCGGTGGAACAGCGTTCCATACTGGCCACGCATGACGCAGGATGAGTGTAAAGCGTTAGAGCGCTCAGCTGTATGGTACACCCGCCTCAGGCAGCGCCACATATGGGAGCGGATATAGGGCTGCAACAGAGGATAATGTGCGTATTTCCAGATAGTTTTTTGGGTCTCAATGGGGTAAGGGATGTCCATCATGTCCAGATAGTCCACCCTGGATAGGACATGGGCCGTGTGGGGATCACGCCATCTTGGATGGGTAGCCCCTGTACCTCTTGTGTGAACTGAGGAGAGGGGCGGCCTCTTTGGGTTGTATGTCCGCTAATACGAATTCTCCACTAAGCTCTGCATGGAGAGGAGGATTCGTTTGTAGTGGGTTTTAGTCCCGTGAGGACCTGTGGCCGATGGGTGTGAAGCCAGGTATCTCATCAGGGAGTGAGGGTTCAATGGATTGTTAAGGCCCAAGGCGCGGGAGAAGTTGGAGTGGGCTGCATGTGACCAGTGTTGGGAGGGGAGTGTAGGGGCGGTGACAGCCGCAATCCAGGTGCCCAGGATCTTGGCAGCATGGGCTTTAAAGTCAAGCAGGCCTATGCCTCCATGATGATGAGGGCCAAACATGACCTCTAGCCATACTGGTGGTGGGCGGCCTGACCAAAGCCATCCTTGCAGCAGGGCATACAAGGATTTGAAAAAGCTTGGGGAGAAGGGGATGGCGTGGGCTCCAAACCAGACTTTAGAGAGGAGCATAGAGTTGGCTAAAACAACCCTGCCAGTAAGGGAAGTAGGGTGGGCTCTGAGGGAGGCGATGCGCTTCGTCACGTTGTCTAGAATATGACTCTCCATTACTGCTGATGCGTACCTGCCTGCCTCCACCCACACGCCCAGATGGTGGACAGGCCCTATGGTAGGGTGTGGCACGAAGGGGAGCACCAGTGGGGTGGTGTGGGGTGAGCTGGGAGGGCGAGCACGTGTGCGAGCAGATGGTCCAGGCTGGGCACTAGTTGCTGGGGCCCAGCAGGTTTGATACCAACCAAGGAGGATGATTTCAGTTTTGGAAGCGTTCAGTGCAGCATTACTTACCCGGGAATACTCCTGGATAAGAGCTTCAAGTGCGCGTGCATCTTTATTATTAGACACCTCAACCACACAGTCATCTGCAAACGCCATCATCTTGACTGGGGCTTGGCCTGGCACATGGACCCCAGTGAGTTGGGCATTCACGTTTCGAAGTAGTGGGTCAAGGCTGAAGTTGTATAAGAGTGGGATAAGGGGGTCCCCTTATCGCAAGACCCTTTGATGGCGGACTACTTCCGTTAGGAAGCCAGGGCCACGTACTGCCATTGTTGCAGATTCCGTGAGCAGCATCACCCAGTTGATGAAGCGAGGGGGTAAGCGGAATTGATGGAGGCAGGCCCTGAGGTATTCCCAGTTTACTCTATCATAGGCCTTCTGTTGGTTCAAGAATACAAGTGCCCCAGAGACTGTGGACTGGCATGCACTAGCCACAGAGTGCATGTTGTCCCAAATCAACCTTCTGGGGATGAAACCGAATTGTTCTGGGGAGATGGTGGCAGATGCTACAATCTCTAAACGGTTAGCCATGATTTTTGTTAAAATTTTTGTATCCATGTTAGTTGAAGAAATGGGGCGCCAGTTGGCTAAGTCTAGCTTGTCCCCTTTCTTGAAGAGTGAGATGGTGAAGGCCTCTTATCCTCCTGGTAGGAGGCGCGTTTCCATAAGACTCTGGTTAAGTGGAGCAAGCAGTAGGGGGGATATATATTTGAAGTACTTTTTATAGAATTCATATGGAATGCCATCTGGGCCTGGGCATTTCCAGTTTGGTGCACCGCGGATGGCTGTCCATAATTTGTTTGGAGTAATCAAATTCATTATTTCCGGGTATCAGGAAATGGTGCGGATATAAGTTTGGTCAAGAAATTCCACCACTTCAGCCATCTGAATTGGATCAGATCAGTATAACTCGGAGTAATACTTTTGTGTTTAAATTGCCACTTTGGCTGGCATATCTGCGATGGAATCATCTGATCTTTGCACCTGTGTGCAGGCCACGTTCTGGCATGGTGTGGAAATTTTTTTAAAAAAATATGCGGTGCACTTGTCACCCTCTGTAATGTTTGGCCCTGTACTGAACATAAACCCAATCTTTGTGTTGCCTTTTAGCACGTTGAGGTGGGTGGCTGCTTCTGCCCACTTCCAGTCCCATGCAGGGCTGTAGCCTGTAGCTGGGATATTGGACTCCAGGTGTGCCAACTCTGCCAGAGCGCGTGAAATGATGGCCAATGTGGCTCATGAGCGCCGATAGGAGAGGTGGCGAGAGAGGCAGATGGTATCCTCTTTGAAGGCTGTCCATGTGGAAATTGGGTCTGTGCAAAACGGTGTAATAAACTCTTTTGCCAAAGTTGCTGATTCCACCCAAATGGAAAATCCTGGCGATGCAAGTTTGGGAGGGCGGAGTTTGCACCAATGTGGGGCCTTAGCCACTGTGACAGGTAGGTGGTAGGTTATTGAGATCAGTCAGTGGTTGGATAATTCAATTTTTGTTGTTTTGAAGTGGGAAATTTGGGGTTGGAATTTCGCCAGCGTAAGGATAAGGTCGATGCAGGTCATGGACCTTAATTGGCTGTTGTGGACGTGGGGGTGCATCATGTTTTCAAGCAGCGGGGCTTGCCATGGCAGCGCATCCATTAACCCAAGGGTGGCCTTTAGAATGCGAAGTTCTACGCGACCCTGGGGGGCGTGGGAGGAAGAAGGCCAACGGTCCATGGGTGTGTCTAGCCAAAAGTTCATGTCATCAACTATGAAAGGGTCTGGGGGTAATGGGAGGGATTTGACCAATGAGAAAAATTCCCGATGCTCTCATGCATAGATTGGGGCATAGATGTTGATGATAGCATGAGCCACGTCAGCCCACAAGAAAGTGACAATGAGGACTCAGCCATTGAGGAAGGATTCCGATGATAAAAATTTGAAAAAATTGTTTTTCTGAACTAGCACCCCACAGTGCTCTGACCAAAAGGATAGGTATGGGAGGAGCATGGTTTTCCAAGCATCCTCAGAACCTCGTGGACAGTGGGACTCCTGGATGACCAGGTTATCCATGGGTAAATTTTTTTGTAAAAAACTCAGTTTCCTAGCCTGGGATGGCGAGGCCTTGAGTCTGGCGATATTCAATGTCCCTAAAGTGAAGGTTTCCCCCATCACACCTTAGGTGTGAGGGGATGGGCACCCAGGCCCACTAGCCTCCTCTAGATCCCCATGGGCCTTCACAGCAGTACGGGTGTTTGCAGCAACGCTATTGGTAGTTTTATTAATTTTAGCAGAAAGGTTCGCGTTGGCTTTTGCCTTCATTTTTGTTTCCCTGGCATTGAACGAATTTTTTGCAGTGCAGATGAGTTCAGTGCACCAACAATTGGGTCAAAAAAAATTTTCAGGTAGGTTGGACCCCAAGTCAGTTTCAACTGGAGCTTGGTTGCAAAGATTGGGCGAGATTGAGTCACCCATTGGATCCTCAGATTGGGTGGCCCAATTGGCATGGGCTTCCCAATCTGATTGGTTGAGGGATTCCTGAGTTGCTTCCATCACGAAGGTTTTGATGTCCTCCTGGCATTGGGAGTGTGGGATAGCAGTGGTGACTTTGGCCGCTTCCTTGGCCGCGGCCCTGCGGGCCTGCTTGGCCTTCTTCCACTCTTGTGGGGAAATAGGTTTTACCAGTAGGTAGCAGCCTTGTGCTCCCCACGGGAAAGCCTCTTTGGTGCTTGCAGTTGGTTTGTAGTGCGCCTCTCCACTGGCCATGGCCACCGAGGGGTGCTCTTGGAATGTGATGCCCTCCTTGGTGGGGCATGCATGTGCCTTATGGCCAAATGCGTCACAGTGGGTGCAGATGGGGGCGCGCTGTCCACAGTTACCCGGAAAGGGTGGGTGGTATGCCCTTCAATATTGATATATGTGGAGTGTGGGATCTGGGTTAGGTCCTTCGCAATCTCCTCAGTTGGGGTCAGAACTGCGATGGCTTTGCCAGTTCACAGGTGTGGCATCAGCTTAAAGCATTGCATTTCAAAAGATTGTATTTCGCCATATACAGTGAGACCATCTTTCAGGTGCTGCTCCAAAATAGCACATTTTACTGTAGTAGGCAAAAAGTCAAACGTGAGGAAAATTTGGTTGGATTTTGTCCATCTGGTGCGTTTGGTTTCAATGACCTGTTGCCCTTCAGGGAGGTTGATCACTACGCACACTGTAGCAGCTTCATCTGCTGCCTCCTTGTTTTTAAAACTGAGGTCCAGCCAACCACGTGACATGGAGTGAGGTGTGACATACACCGCGGTTGGGAAAAAAGTGTGCACATCTTCACAAAATTTTTCCCATAGGGCCATTTTTTGGATGCCCAGATATACACGGACTCCAAATTCCACTGACGAAAGTGGCTGGGAATGTGGCGTGTTGATGTACTGGTTGCATCGTGCTTGCCATGCGAGTATCTCCAGGGAAATTGTGACCACCAGTTTTTTTTCTATTCTGCCGGTTTCTCCAGGGCGTTTTTGAACGTTTGAGGCCGCAAGCCTATCACCTGCTCCTCTTACCTTACTTGCCCAACTGCTCCCTGACATGAGCGCAGACTAATCTCCTCTGTGAGATTATCAAACTAGAATCAGACTTGAATTTAATAAGTTGCAAAAGAGATTGCAACGAGAGAGAAAAGTTTTTCAGACTGGGTAATCTAGATTATTCATTTTAGTAATATTTGGACTGATCTCAGGAGGGGCGCCATCAAAATTGGAAAGCGGTAGCATTGCCAGAAAGGAGACATTGAGCTTATTCCAAATGGTGCAAAGGTAAGTCCCAGGTATTTTGCCTGGAGTTCAAATCACATTGTTGCACTGATTGTATTTTAAGCTTCCCAAAATTTTTTGAAGCTTGTCATCTTCATCGAGATTGGAAATTGGTTCTTGACTTCTCTTAACTTCAAACGGAGGATTTTGGTTTTTATTATCTTAATAAATATTAGGGTTAGTATTAAAATTAATTATTTTTGTTAAAATTTGAGCACTCAGATCATTTTGATTTTCTTTTTTCAACTGGAGGATATTTGTAGCTTGGCCAATTTTTTTGATTTTTTCAAAGCTGAAAGGTTTTTGAACGTAACCTTTCATCAAAGTAAACAGTTCCTAGCATCCAATAGTCATCCCGCTGGGTGATGTCCTCAAATGCTTCTTCTCTCTGAGCATCCCATATCCTCTTGAAATGTGATGCTTGGCTTCTGTAATAAATCAATGCCTTCATTAATCTTTTTTTCTTTATTATGCTGGAATTTTGGTTTAAGTTCACCTTTTTTAAATTCTTCAGGTGTATTTAGCAGGTCCAGAAAGGGCTTCAGCTGACTGGGAGCTCAGAAATGCATGAAGTATTTGGGGGCACACTCAAAGGATTTCCTTGGAAATTTGGATCCAACTGATATTGGGTCTTGGCATTTCATCAGAGGTAAGTTAGAAGATCAGGATCCGGCTTGCTCATGGTGGTTTTGTTATTGTCCAAGATTGAGGGTAACTCCTCAGGGTGCGCCATGGAAGCACCACTGTAGTGAGCACCAGTTGTCAGGTTCCCTAAGATGTGCTTGCTGGTGCTAACACTGAGGAACCTAACAAGTAGGCTGTCTGCAAGGGGCTAGCATCAGCCAAGAAGACAGGGGTGGCTCTGGATGCGACAATGGATGAAACTCCTTACATTTGAATAAATTAACTTAATAAAAATTATAAAATGAAATAAATCCTATTAACGAAAGTATATTATTAGAATAATATTTAGGGATTTTTATAGGGTATTTGGGGACACATGCCTCAAGGATCATCATGGCCCCATCCAAGTAGGATCACTCCTGGCCTTCTGGATTACCCACTATTCTGATCCTTACTTGGATCAAGACACCCTCGTGACCAGGTCAAGTGATCTCCCAGGCCACATGTATTAAGGAATGGGAATGTACCATTTCCTTGAATTTGTAGTAATTTATACCAAGCCCCAAATTTGATATACTTTTAGATTCAACCCTTATATTTGAATCTAGTAAGCCGTTTGGGATTTACACCCATTGAATGGGAATATTGGTCCTTCCTCTAGACAAGGCTTTCACCTAGCCCAGGGAAAATCCTGACAGTGACCAATGTCTTCGCCACCCCTTCAGATTTGTCATCAGAGGGGTTGTCTATGCATGTTAGGGAGCCCATAGGGGTGAGGTAGATTCAGGGCTTCCCTTATGGCATGGTAGGTCCTGGAGTTGCTGCTCTACCTTATTAACTTTTGTGGGAATAGTTAAAATTGTAACAGCTCAATTTTTGACATTCAAAGTAGGAGGCTTGTGCTGCCTCATGGAGACAGCATTTAGACTAGAGTTAACTGGATGAGAGGTTGAGGGGGTTAGTGCTGTGGAGGTGGATGCTTTAACTTCAACAGCTTTGGGTCGTCCAGAGGCTGTGAGCCTTGGGGAAACAGGTGGTTTATCTTCATTGAACTGGTCCTTAAGCCCATTGTTGGTGGAGGCAAATGTCACCTGAGGGAGAGGTTTAGGCTTAGGAACATGCTTTAGAACCATTTGGAGAGGTTTGGTAGATGGCACAAGATGATCTTGTTGGCAAGGTGAGGGTTGGGAGCGTCTCCTCATTGACAATTATGCGCTCTCACTTAATAGCTTGAGAAACTCAGGTTGGCTGGGAGAAGGAAGATCAGGTTTGAGCTGCACCATGTCAGGGAAACTGGAGCACAGGAGGTCGCTGAGGGATTAGACCCAGGCCAAAGATGGGACAACAAAGCAAAGTGACCCAACAAAATGAAGAGACGTCATAAATGGTCAGTATTGTTTCTCTATATAAATCTGGAGAGAAAATGCATAACAAACTGGCCATAAATATCAGAGACAAGAGGCCCTGGGAGATGGGAAGGGTGGCGTAAAGTCTAGGACAAAGGGCAGCAAAATAAGAAGAGGCGAAACCAGCAGAATAGGTGGCAGAGTAGGTGGAGGGCTCATGTACAGAAGTAGGGTTGAACCAGAGTGGACAATGGAATCTAGCCATCGCAGAACTTCAGAGTGTTGTATTTTTACTGAAAATAACCAAAAAGCAGGAAATGTGCCTATCAGGATCACATGTTGATACCAAAGATCCTTTGTTTTTTTATCCAGTGACCTGAAGCTTGAGGGTTCTGAATACTTACCTTGGTTGCTTCTCTTAGGCGAGAAGCCTTGTTAATTCAGATATCAAGTCTGGTGAGGCAAATTCCAAATATATACAAATTTAACTTAAAATTGTGAAAAGGAAAAAAGTACTGTTTATTTTAGTCCAAGATCGTTATAAGGGAGTGTGGTTCAGTAAATCTCCAAGCTAAGATCTAGACTCATAACAAATTGGGAATTCAGTGGGATGTTAGTTATTTCAATCCAATAGGATTTGCTTGCCTCATAGATCAGGTTTGAACCCCGATACTATGGCGTGGAAGGTCTCAGGAATTGTCTCCAATAAGGGCCTAGCTATTTGGCTGACTCAGGTTTGATTCCCATCATTGACCTCATTTAAATATCCCATTTTGTTTGAAATCCCAACAACGCCCCCTGTTGGACATTTACCTTTGCAGACTAAAAATAAGAATGCTGTAGGTCCAGTTCTGCCAAAAAAGAGAAATGTCTGCCATTTGCAATATTCCAATGCCATTAAGAGTTTGTTTAATATTAGTAAAAATGCAAAAGTTGATGAAATTGGCCAAGAGTCCCTGGATGATTCTCAGTGGAACCCCATTAATTGGGGAAACACTAGTTCAAAACCTGTACATGCACTAGTAAAATCAGCTGGTCAGATTACTCTGACCTCACCACAGACTTCAGGGTTACCATCAGTAGGCATTCCCCTGACCCCAACAAAGTCCTTCAACGCGCCTGCATGGGGACCCCCCCCCCTTTATAGGCTTGGTGGGGGACTCCCAAGGTGCAAGAAATTTCTCAGGCGGTGATTGGCTTAAGTTTATAAAAACGTTACCTCATGGGTATGTTTGGGCCAATCAGAATTCCTCTTCCTTCACTCTGCTGCCCTGATGCAAGTTCCCAAATTATGATATGTTATTCCTGCATATTTCCTAATTTTGACTTGTGCAGGCTATTCTGAACATATTCCCAATTTCCCCTCAACCTTAAAACTACTCTAAATACTAGATAATTGGAGGTCAAGGGGAATTATTTTCCCTTTATTGCGCACTATTAAAAAACATAAAAAACCTTTTTTTCCTGCGCTTTTTATTTTAAATTTTACTTTTTTAAATTTATTTGTGGAAACCAGCTGGAGAAAGCACCAGCAAGCACAATTAAGTTGGTTTCCTACATTCCCCTCTAGATCTTGGAGTAGGGGGAAACTGGATGGAGAAAGAAACTATGGATGTGGTTTACTACTGTTCCATGAACAACCTCTACAATTGAGTGTTTATTGCCCATCTGTATATGACTCAATAAGGCACTGACCAGTTAGTGATCAGTTTATGATAATGACCTCCAGTCCAGTTATGGTAGAATATGACAAAGTCACCTGGTTGGAAGGTGTGTAGGGGATCATGCTTATTATTAAATTGAGCATTTTCTCTACTGGTTGTGGCAGACAGGTTTTTGGCAACCAGGGCCTGAATTCTTATTAATTCATTTTGCAATACTTTGCATAGAGATCTTGGTTGCTTCAGGAGAAGCTTTGTCAAGCATCGCCTGGACTCTGGAAGGCAGATGGGGATTTCTGCCATACAACTCTTGGAATGGTGAAATCTTAGTAATTCAATGGTAACTAATCTGATAAGCCAGAATTGGCTAGGCAAATATTGGAGCTGTCGCAATTTCAATATGACTGGATGATAATTGTGGGACAGATAGGGCGGAATCCGCCAAAAATGATATCAGTTACAAAAATTTGAGTGTCTTGAGATGAGGCAATATTGGGATATAATGGGTTTTATTGGATCACTTCTATATAAGGCGATAAGGCAATAAGACAATGTCGACATTTGATGGATATGAAGTAAATTGCCTACAATTAGGGTGATAGAGGATTATAGAATAACAAGCCAAATTTGAGATTTGGTGGAATAGAATAGCCCAAGCTATGAGAGCAGTATTGCCTAAAGCAGCTGTATATAAGCAAGATGGGCAATTGAGAACAGTAGGTTGTTAATAGGAGAGCAAGAATGGGACAGCAAAAGGTCGCTGTATTTATTAAGAATAAATAAATAGTCAATTGGGGCAATTGCTCCTATTTTTTGTATATTTCCAAGTGTGTCTAAAGGACTGACAATCCCCACATTGTCTGTTTGTTGCTCAGTGGGTTTGACCTGTACAAACAATATGGCAGATCCTAACAGTACCGTCTGATTTTATAACAGTGGTGTTCAATACAGGGGGCCCATTGATCAACCATCAAACACTCCAGAACTCCAGTCACCAGTCATGCCTTACACAACCTGTGTTGCTGGGGAATCTTCACAGAACACTGCACCAGCCGGATATGAGGAGCTCAAACTTACCTTAGATGCGCTGCTCAAAAACCAAAATGAACTCCTTCATGAATGAGATGCTGTCATGCATCAGCGCGATAGAACGCTTAGCCAAATGCAAATCTTGGAATAATAAAAAGAACTCGCCAACTGGTTGAATGATACCACCAAATGGCTGCAGTACACAGAGCAAAAAGTGACCAATACCTCTCAGTCTTCTTGATGGAACAAGGATGACCATCAAGAGGGGGCATCATATGAGGATGAATATGATTCTGGTTGGAGCTACTACACCCAGGATGGTAGTACCAGATACAAATATGAGTCAGAATGCCGCTTCCCTCAAGTAATGGCAATACTGCCCATGGCAGAAGGACATGCTACCCCTGAAGCAGCGGACATCCCAATTACCACTGATCCAGCTTCTCATCAGGAAACTACTTTCAGATCTCAACCCATTCCTCAGTATGGTCCAAAACCCTGTGAATGGGATGAGGAGGTTAATACTGAAAAATTGCCTTTGTTTTATCAAAACAGGAACATCAATGGTTTCTTCAAATGGTTTGAGTTTGCAGTGGAAGGTGCATCTGATAGTTGGAAGGCTAAGTTGTTGATATCTGCCTTGGATGTTGGAAGTGCTGATCAGGTCACCTGTTACCTCCCAAGTAGCTCCGTCACCTATAGGGATGTGAAGGATATTTTACTACACCTGTTTGGAGGTACCTCAAAGATGTTGCAGCGGAAAGCAGAATTTTTAACAATCAGATTCCGCTGAAATGAGACTCTTCTGGAGTTTTCTGATTGATTCACAATGGAAGCCCACATGCTGATTGGTGTGATGGTACAGGATATTCCTGACCATCACATTGTTATTATTAGAATTAATAATAACAAACAAAACAATAATTTTAATGATAATAATAAGAGAAAAACCACCAAATTGGGGCAAAATTCAATATTAAATGAAGGCCCTTATACCACCTTGAGGGATCTGATGAATCCAAGCTCAAGAAATCTGAAAAACATTAATAACTGATCCAACGATAATGTCAGATTTCCTCCAAATGTGGGCCTCAAAAAACCCCTATTTATAGTTGTTCCAAGCAGAGTAATTTTCAAGCAAATGGAGTAATTCATCCGTTTCACATACAAAATTAATCTATAAAAAGGGGTCCCAAATTTTTATCAAAAATCAAATTGATCAAAAATAAGATCGTCAGGTCTAAAAATAGACCTTACAAATTTTGATTATTGACAGTGATTATCAATTGTCAATAATCACTGATAATTATCATATTTTTACAACCAAATTTAATAATTTAATCCTATGTTTAAAATCATAATTATCAACTATTTCAGACTAATAACTTCATAAGACTTAAAAAAGTCTAAGAAATTATTATTTGCATACTATAAAAAAGAATTGAGTAGAATTTTATTCCTCAATTCTGTGTTCTTACTCAGTTGGCTCAATAAACATCTTAATAAAAATTATTTTAATTTTTAATTTTATTAATTAATATACTATGATAAATGCCTTTCTCCAGGACACTGAACTCAGTCTCTTAAGGGATTTTATATTGGCCCTCACCTGGAGTCAAGGATCATTGTTAGGATTAAGTGTTATCCTAACCCTTATCCAAGGATGGCTTCAACCTTATTATAGTGGAATGCAGACTTACAGAGCACTATCTGGGGTTTTATCTAGTTTGTGGATTATTACCTGGTTGGTTTTGTTTAATTCTTTTGTCCATTACTGGAAAGAACTGGTCCGTTACAATTGGGGCAGGGTACTTAGTGGAAGCCAACATGTGCATTGCCATGACCTCCATGGTGAAGCCATATCAAGAGCTTCACAATGTCATTTTGCCGCTTCTGGATGATGACATACCTTTGCTCAAGATTGTACAGTTTTTGCGTCGCATATACCCTAACTTTCCACTGCTGAATATGGAATGGAAGACTACTGCCACTACTGCACCATCTTATTCTGGAGAATACTCTCTTCTGACTCCAGCTCCATTTAGTAATCCTTGGCCTTTCTATAGCTCTGCACCTCATCCTCAGCCAACTTATACTCAACAGTTTGATCAGTGTCAATGGGCTGGCCATGAAAAATGTCAGCAACCCAGTTATTGACCAGGACCTAACTATGCCAAATGTCAACAATCATCTTACCAACCTGGGGCTGGTTATGCTAAACAAGCCCAAACTTTCCAATCAGGACCCTCTTATGATGATCAAGGACGTGGCTCTTATGGGGTTAGCTGCTACAAATGCGGTTGTCCTAGTCATTTGGCAAAATTCTGCCATAACTGGCATGTGAACTATGCAAACCAAGATCAATACTATCAGGAAAAAGATGGAGCGGAGTAGAGATGGGACCCTCTGCCTCCATGATACTAACTCAAAACATCCCCAAATCAATAGTAGTATACCCTGCGGAAGTCCCTCAATATGATGACGGACTTTTATATCAGCAGCCAGTTGGATGAGTAAATGTAGTGACATGAGCTCAAGCCAAGGCGGCGGTGGAAGAAGAGTCCCCAGAACAACCAAAGCCGTATGCCTGTCAAATGCTTGATCAAGATTCCTCAGACAAACTTGATTCTGCTACAGATGCGCCAACTCTGAAAGGAGTAAACGTCGCCCTTCCAGTAGACGCCATTGTCAAAGAATACCCCCAAGTTGGTGAGGGGATGATGAGTTTTCTTGAAAAAAGAGAGCCCATAAATGTTCACGTATTAAACAGTCAATATTCTTCTTATTCTGAGTGTATATACTGTGATATTTTTGTAGCAAAAAATAGGGTTTGCGCTATAATAGATACTGGTGCTCCAGTCAACATAGTCTCCACCAAATTGATGGTAATATTGACATTGAAACCTGATGTGGACCATCGAATGGTTTACTGAACTGCTGGAGCAGTAAGCACCGTCTCTGAGGGGGCTTATAGTGCGCTACCTCTACGCTTTGGGTCCATTGTTGTTGTAGCCTTGGCGATTGTGCTAACAAATGAAAACTATGACCTGTTTTTCAGAACCACTTTCCTGCACTGTTTTGTGGCTGTTGTTAATATGACAGAGTAGACCCTCGCTATTATGGGTCAGCGGATCCCAATTTACTTTACCACTAGCGGAGTACCAAAGGATCTAGTGCATATGAGCCATATCAACCTTGCCTATAGTGATGGGGTGATGCCAGTTTTCTATCACCAACTAAAGCGCAAGACTCGGCCCCTTCCTCAGCAGATATACAAATATAAAGGGATACCTCTTTGAGCGGCAGGGCCCACATCTATACCTTCTGGCCATCAAGTATTAGTGAACACTGAGCTATAAGTGGACGTGCCTAGTGGGCTTTTTGGTGAAGACATTGGGCTCTAGCATCAAACGCGGTTTGATCTGCATGTGGCTCCAGGGATTATACTTCCAGGACATGGAGAGATTAAGGTTTTGTTAGCAAACCTCCAGAGCAAACCTATGCAAATCCGCCAACACCAAATTGTAGCATATTCACATCTGATTCCAATAGACAAGGTCCTTCAGGTTCATGATTCTGGGTTGTTGGATGAATTTGGTCTACCAGTCAAGACACCAGCTGGTGTACTAATAGTGGTACTGCAGAGTAATTTAATAGGACTATCAGAAGAACAAACAGACCAAGCAATAGCTTTATTTCAGAAGTACAAGGGGACCTTTGCTGTCGATGATCATGACTTAGGGTGTTCTTGGGGGGTGGTCCATTGAGTAGACACTGGAGATCATCTTACTATAAGGTATCAGCTTATCCACCAATCGAGGGCAGTGGAAGCCATTGTCACTGATGAAATTGACAAGTTTCTGGAGCAAGGAATGCTTGAACCGTCCAAGAGTCTGTGGGCTTCGCCCATTCTGATTGTAAAAAAGGATGGCACCAACTGCATAATAATAGACTATTGGAAGCTCAACAGTATTACAAAAAGGATTCATACCCTTTGCCAAGGATTGATTATGCTTTGGATTGGTTAGGGGGAGCCCGCTTTTTTCTGCAATGGACTTGATATTGGGTTACTGGCAAATTGAGTTACCTTCAGCGGAACAAGAAAAATGCGCCATAATCACCTCCAAAGGCCTTTTTTCAACTAACGCGGATGCCTCAAGGGCTGTGCAACGCCCTGGCCACGTTTCAGTGAGCCATGGATACTATTCTTGGTGACCTGAAACTGTCATGTGTCCTTGTATACCTTGATGATATTAACGCTTTCTCTCAAACCTTTTTGGAGCATCTCAATCACTTAGAAGCTGTATTCCGCCAGCTGGCTGAGGCGAGTATTAAAAGTAAACCTCAAAAATGTGACTTCTTCAAAGATTGGCTGGAACACCTGGGGTTTGTGAAAGACTCTAAGGGGCTGAAACCACAGCCAGTTATGGTGGAGACCATCAGCAAAATGACTATACCCAATAGTAGATGCGATATATAGGACTTTTTAGGAATGGTCAGTTAATACCGTGCTTTATCCCTAATTTTAGCTGTATTGGGGGGCCACTATTCGAGTTTTAAAAAAGGCTGCTGTGTTCAAATGGATGGAATGACATCAATCCGCTTTTGATACACTTTTTATGGCATTGATCAGCGCGCCGGTGAATGCTATCTGAACTTTGATCAGGAGTTTATTGTTCAGACAGATGCATCCCTTTCTGCTGTTGGGGTGGTACTTTGTCAGAAAGATGACAAAGGAGAGGAACATCCTGTAATGTACTGTAGTCGAAGCCTGAACTGCCATGAGCATAATTATACTGTGACTGAGCGGAAGTGCTTAGTAGTGATCTACATGTATAAGCAATTCCAAGTCTATCTTCATGGGGTAAAGTTTAAAGTTGTAACAGACCACGCATCATCACACTGGTTGCAGAACCTCAAAGAACTGGAAGGTCATTTGGCTCGATGGGCTCTTAAGCTGCAGGCATATAACTTCAAGATCCTCCATCAGCCAGAAGTAATGCATCAGAACACTGACTGTTTATCTCAATTGCTGACTGTTGCGGTGACAGCAGACCTCAGCAATGTGATGTATGATAAGATGCTCAGTGGAAAATATGACAATGAACCACCCCAAGTGATCAAAAAGTTAAATGAGATGTGAACAAATACCTTTCAATGGAATGAGGAACTATACAAGCAGATTGGCAATTCTACAGTGAATTTTCCGCACCCCTCAGCATGACTGGGAATCATTATGAGTGCGCACAAGGCAGTTGGGCATGGTGGAGTGCATAATACTCTGGAGTTGTTACGCCCTCAGTACTATTAAGAAAGTATGAGCTTCAATGTGCTTGAAACTATTTCCTGTTGCCATCAGTGCCAAGTGGAGAAGCCATTCCACCACAAGGCTTCATACCAGTTAGTGAATCCACATTTTGCTTGGCACACAGTTTCCCTTGATGTTGTTGGCCCCTTGCCACCTGGAGCTAATTGTTGTAAGTACATTCTTATAGCTATTGACCACTTGACCCTGTGGGTCAAAGCGAGGGCAATATGAGACTTGGGGGCAGTTACTGTGACCAGGTATGTGATGGAATATATTATTCAGTGACTTGGCTGCCTTCAGTTTGTTCTCACTGACAATGAAACCAACTTCACCTCGCACATCCTACCCAAACTGAACAAGCTTATGGGAATCCACGGGGCTCTGATGACCCCATACTACCCCAAATCCAATAGAATGGTCGAACAGGTGAATGGAACTCTGGTGAACATATTACAAAAATTAGTAACAGATCAACCTTCCAATTGGATCTCTCTCCTTTCCAATGCCATGTTCACCTATAATATTAGTTACCATTCCACCATAGGGAAGAGTCCCTTCTAACTACTATACAGCTGACACCCAGCTCTTCTGGCTTTACTTTATTCATGTTTAGAAGACACTGGTGGACTGGAACCCCACCACTATTTGACTAGCCTTTCAAACACTCTGATCAAATTGTAAACCAAAGCATACTCCTTTAGCTTAGCCAAGAAGATCAGGAGACAGGCTGCTGATCAGGCACATCAAAGTGGGCTGGCATTGTTCAAAGTAAGCCAACATGGTTCTCTTCCATGACCAACATAGATTCAGGTGGAAACACAAGCTGGCCAGTATTTAGATTGGCCATATGAAAATATAGAGAAAACTGGGGTCAACACATATACTATCAAGGATCCTGCAAGTGGTCAGATCATTAACTGAGTACACGCAAAGTTCCTCTGATCATATAAAAAATAGGAGCCTTATCAACTTGTCAAGGAAGGGGTAATGTCATGATTCTGATATGACTGGACAATAATCATGGGACTGCTAGGGCAGAACCTGCCAAAAATGATATCAGTTATGATTATTCGAGTGCCTTGAGATGAGGCAATATTGGGATATAATAGGTTTTATTGGATCACCTCTATATAAGGCAATAAGTTGATAAGGCAATGTCAACATTTGATGAATACAAAGTAAAGTGTCTACAATTAGGGCGATAGAGGATTAGAGAATAACAAGCCAAATTTGAGGAGATTTGGTGGAATAGAATAGCCCAAGCTATGAGAGCAGTATCACCTGAAGCTGGTATATAAGCGAGATAGGCAATTGAGAGAAGTAGGTTGTTAATAGGAGAGCAAGAATGGGACAGCAAAAGGTCGCTGTATTTATTAAAATAATTAAGAGTTGATTGGGGCAATTGCTCCTATTTTTAGTATATTCCAAGTGTGTCTGAAGGACCAATGATCCCCACATCATCTGTCTGTTGCTCAGTGGGTTTGACCTGTATGAACAACTAGCGGAGTTACTCGTGTTATATATAGTTAAGCAATAACTTTTCGGCTAAATCTAATTGCTCAATCGAAGCAACCAAAAAGACCAACCACTCAGCTAAAACTAACTGAACTTATCAAATCAACCAATAACTAATCACCTCCAAAGCTAAACTGTATCCTATCGATTCGACCAAAAACCATCAACCACTCGGCCAAATAAAATAAACTTATCAAATTAATCAGATTCTAAATTATTTTAGCTTTTATATTGGTAGATAGCTATCAATAAGTTCAGAAACAATTAAACCTATTAAAAATTCCAACCTCCAACCACTTAGCTAAAATCTATTAAGTCTACCAAATTAATCAAACCATCAATCTCTTATCTGAAACTATTGAGCCTATCGAATCAACCAAAAAATAAACCACCACTCAGCAAAAACAATTATTGAATTTACAAAACAGCCAAAAACTACCAACTAAATATCAAAGCCTATGAAACTATTGAATTAAATGAATATGAAAATACACAGCCAAATTGCTATATAATTACCATTAGAAATATACGTTCTAGATCTTATATAGAACTGATGTTTAAATTTATATGATTATATTAAACAATTACATATTAGCATTCCGTTCCCAAACTTTATAGAATACTTGTGCCAAGTTTGGTGATTTTTGGTTATTTGCTCGAGATAATGCATCTATATAAACAAATTAACATACTGATTCTTTTGTAAATAAAATTTAAGATTAATTCTTGTTGATACCCAGTTTAACACAGATTTGTTTGTGGGCTTAAAGTTCATCTGATAATCTCATATTTTTTATATTTGTAGATGGTTATCGATAAAATTAAATAATCAAATTATACTGAATCAATATAAACTTACCAACCATTCAGCCATACCCAATTAAACCTATCGAATTAACTAAACCACTAAACCGCTTAGCTAAAACCATTAGATTAAAAATCAACCAATCACCAACCGCTTCGTAGATCAAAATTAAATGTATCGAAACAACCAAAATCACAACTACTTACCAAAACCAATCAACTTTATTAAATCAACCAATCACTAACTTTATTTAAACCGTTAAGCTTATTAATCAACACAAACCCACCAACCGCTCGACAAAACCATTTAAACTACCGAATCAACCGAATATCAAACTTCTCGGCCATAACAATATACCGATTTCCATTAAAAACATATAAAATTTTCACTTGTTACATATAAAAACTTTTTATTTTACTATGAAAATTAAAAATCGGGCTTCAAGATGCACACGGACCCCCTCCCGTCCACCTATAGTCGAATTTTCAGAGCTCTACATGCTCTAGTTTTGGCTGGGCATCGCGCACACACATACACATTTGCTTTTATATAAAAATCAATTGGACTTTTGATTCAAAGTTTTGATTTAGATAAACTTGTTAAATACCCGAATGACCACTAACTACTTAAAACCATTTAAAATATCAAATCAGCTGAATATCAAACTGCTCAGCTGTAACAATATAGCGAATACCATCGAAGTATATATAGGTTTTCACTTGTTACATATAAAGCTTTTTATTTTACTATATTTTTCCCATGTTTTAATAGTTATTCTGCTATTCGGGGCGGAGACAAATCCAAAAAAGCAAAGATCATAAAAATCGGTCCAGCCGTTCTTGAGTTATAAATGGTGTAACTAACACAACTTTGTTATATATATATAGATATGGCGGATCCTAACAGTACCATCTGATTTTATAACAGGGGCCAATGAAGGGGGTCAGTCACAGCCATTTTCTGGAGGGTTGCAGTTAGAGTACCATTTACCTGCTCTACCATTCCTTTGGTTGCTGGATGGTAGGAGGTGGAGAATACCTGTGATTCCCATCAGGTCAGTTAAATCTTTTACCAGCGTCAAGCAGAAATTTTGTCTATTATTGGAAAGGATGATGTTAGGGCACCCATGCTAGGTGATAATCCTATTATACAAAAACGTGGCAGTAGCCTTTGCTGAAGCGGTGGGAAAAACACAGCTTTGATCTACTTAGTTAGATAGTCCACAGCTAGTAGGAGGAACCAATGTTTATTGGAGGCTTGAGGAAGAGGTCCCACAATATCAATGCTAATAGTATGGAATGGTTCACAGGGTGAGACCACTGGATATTGAGAGCAGGAATTAGATCCATCTTGGCTTTTACATACCATACAGGACTCCAATAAATCCTAAATATAAACAAGCATTCCCTCCCAATAACATTGAATTTTAAGCCATTAGAAGGTTTTCCAAATTCCTCCATGGCCAACTTGCCAATGTCCCTCTAATATGATGTTGGTTTGAGCTGATGGTCTTGAATAAGGCACCCATTGTTTAGACACAACTTTGCACAATTGACCATTTTTGACATTGAGAATTGCTGGTCTTTTCACTAATTCCTTTTGATGGGTTGGTGATTCATCCTTTCATAATTGTGGTTGGGTTAGGAGGTCATAGAGTTGATCCTATTCAGGGTCAGTTATAGTTAAGATGGGAAGCCAAGATAGGCAATCTGCATTTTGATGGATTGGCCCAGGTCAGTGGATAATGGAAAAGCCTTAATTTTGAAGTTTTAACGCCCACTGGACTAATCTCTCATCAGAGTCCTTCATTTTCTGTAGCCAACAAAGGAAGCATGATCAGTTATGATGGTAAAATGCTTCCCATATAAAAAGGGTTGGAAATGCTTAATGGCCAGTAGGACCGCCAAGCATTCACATTTTGTAACGCTATAATTATGTTAAGCTTTAGATAAGGTCTTTCTGTAGTAGGCGATGGGATAATTACTATGTTATCATCATGCTGGGATAGTATAACTCTGACGGCAATATCACTAGCATCAGTAAAGAGGAGGAAGGGTTTATCAAAATTTGGATAAATAAGTACTAGAGAGTGGGAGAGAGAGACGCGTAGCAGGTCAAAGGCTTGCTGTTGCTCTTCTTTCCATTGAAAGGGTATTCCTTTCTTCAGTAGATACACCAGAGGCTTGGGGGTGTCTGCAAAATGGGGGATAAATTGGCAATAATAGCCCACCATTCTTAAAAAGCTTGAACATCTCATAGGGATTTATGAGGTCATCTTAGCAATAGCCAAGATCTTATCATCCATCGGGGATATTCTGGCTTTACTGACCTTACGACCCAAAAAAATCATCTCACTCTGGAAGAAAGAGCATTTTGACAGCTTTAGTTTTAATGACAATTGTCATAACTGCTGAAAGACTTGCCTGAGGTAATCTAGGTGTACATTTAAGGTTCTAAGAAAAATAGTAATATCATCTAGATAAACTAGTATGCAGGAGCATTTTTATTCACCTAGTAGTCCGTCCATACCGCGATGGAAGGTAGCAGGGACGTTACATAACCCCTGAGGCATTCAAGTGGGCTCAAATAGTCCCTCACTTGTGATGAAAGCGCATTTTGCCTGATCTTCTGGAGACAAATCTACTCGCCAGTATCCACTGGCGAGATCCATAGCTGAGAAATAGTGGGACCCTATAGGCAGGATCCAAAATCCACAGGCAGGTCAACGCTTCCTTGATGGAAGAGTTTGGGTGCCCACTAAGCTCTAAAATTTGATCAGAAGGGGTAAGAATCTGAATACCTGTATTTACAATAACTTGTGAGCCCAAGGATATTGTAATAAAATGAGTGGTATACAGAGGGATCTTCACTTTGGCATCCACAGCCTCTGGGTGTAACTTAGTTTTTCTTTTAAGACTTGGTGCTCAATTTTGCAAATGGAGGATGGGTATTCTATGAAACATGTCCGTTTTTAGGGGCTCCTTTATTTTTGATGGGGAGTTTAAATATTAATGGAACCCAATTCCCTAGTTGGGATAGGTATTTTCATTGTGGTTGATAAAGTTAAACTCCCACATCAGTTGGACCCCAAAAAGCAACCCGTAGTTATCATTTTCTAGTGCAACAGTGGGGACAGTAATTAATAACTTCTTATAACGAAGGGGTAAAGCAGAATAGGCTCCTATTGCCTTAGTAGACTGACTACCTGCTGTCTCATATTCAGCTTTGTGAGTCAAGTCTGAAGCCATTTTTATCCTCTGGATAAGCTGAGAGGAGATAACGTTAACTGGAGAACCAGTGTCAATTATTGCCAGGACTTTAACCTTATGAACTACTACTTTGACTCAAACCACTGACAATCCAAATTGGGAGTCAATAGCTAATATGCTGTCATTAAAGATTGCAATGAAGCAAGTGGAGGATTCTGCGGGGCCAAGCCCAGGGTTCTCTAATGCGTTTAAAATTTTTATCTGCCAGTGCTTGGCTTTCTATAGAAGAGCTGACCACCAAAATTTTTTTAAGTAACTGACCAACATAAAAGTAAGAAAGCTGGAGGTTTTTATTCCCTTAAATAGACAGAGGGACTTCAACTTCTGATGGGGAAGCTAACACAAAACAACTGGAAGTACTGGAAATACAGCTAGAACTAGAACAAGGGTCTTGAGGCACTTGTTTTCTGTCAGCATGGTGAGCCTCTTGCCCTATACTGACTGATCTTTTGCTGACTTAGGTTAAAGGATGCGGCAGTCAGCTACAGTGTGGTTGTTTCTTCTGCAATAGTGCAGTATAATTCAGATGTAGGAGAATTGGGGGACATAACGGCCAATACTTGGGACTGAGGCTTATTGGTGTTAAAACAAGGTGGCCTGACAGGTTTATGTAGCTTGGCCGAAATTCCAATATAGCCTCTTTGATATGGAGGAGGGATGTTAAGTTAGACTTCACCACTTTAAGATAAAGTATGATATTAGGCATATGTTTAAACGCTGACAATGCAGAGGTGATGGCATTGTCTAATGTAAAACGATTCCCTGCAACCATAGTTTGTGCCTTGAGGTAAAAATGATGGGCGAATTCACTGATAGTTTCCCCCAATTAAGGCTGATACCCATAAAGGTATGTTTTTGGTTGATTAAGGTTAAGTTGCTTCTGAATTACTGAAGCAAGGCAGTCTTGGCATCAGTCCAATTATGGCAATGCATAAGATGGGGTACCCTAATGTCTTAAGCCATATGGCTAAGATAGATAGTAAAGTGTTTAAGACATTGATGGTCAGTTGCTTCCTCCATAGAGCTTTTATAGCAATATAAGAAAGAGAAAATACTTCCCTTCCCAGGTACATATTTTTCTTTGAATGAAGGTTTAAATGTACCACTTGGGGGGGTTAGAGGACAAATGACATGAATTGATATGGGGACAGCGCTTTTATTTAATGAAGAGGCGGTATCTTGGGAATACGCTTGAGGTTGAAGTGCATCTACTTGTATCCACAGATTGTTAAGATCGTCAACTATTAAATCTATTTGTTTGTGGGTGGCACTGAAAGCTGACTTTGTGGCGACAAGTTGGTTTAATTGGCATACTTTGTTTATTAAAGCGGTATTAGCATCTTGGAAATTGAGTTGATGCTGTTTGGTGGTGAGCACTATTTGCTCTAATCCACGTACCAAAGTAGATAGGGTTGTCCAGTCGCTGAGACAGGTGGCTTCATAATCTGAGGAGTTTTTGAAACAAAATTGTTATTAATTATATTTTCTTTTTGTTGTTTTATTTTTATAATTTTTGCCACAAACTCAGGGTGCAACCTGGCAGGGAGCACCAGTTTTGTCAGGATAACGGGCTGATACCACGGATCCTTTGCTGTTTTTTGGTCAGTGACCCAAAGCTCAAAGGTGTTAAATACTTACCTTGGTTGCTTCTTTTGGTTAAGAAGCCTTGTTATTACAGATACCAAGTCTGGTGAGGCAAATTCCAAATATATACAATTTTTACTTAAAATTGTGAAAAGAAGAAAAAGTGTACTGTTTATTTTAGTCAAAGCATCTTTATAAGGGAGTGTGGTTCAGTAAATCTCCAAGCTAAGATCTAGACTCATAAAAAATTGGGATTCATTGGGAGGTTAGTTATTTTGGGTTAATAGGATTCACTCGCCTCATAGATCAGGTTTGAACCCCAATACTAGGGTGTGGAAGGTCATTGGGAATTGTCCCTGATAAGGGCCTAGCTATTTGGCTGACTCAGGTTTGATTCCCATCATTAACCTCATTTAAATCTCAAATTTGGGTTGAAATCATAACAGTGCCCAAAATACTAAGCTTTATTAAAACAATCAGAGTATCTGAGAAAAGCAAATCCTTTCTCATCTTTGGATGTAGTTTATAGGAGGTTGATTCACAAAGATTCCAAATGGTCATTGAAATATGATATGAGATAAAAATTCGTTGTTCTTCAATAAAATTAAAAGTTTTAAATTTGGCTAGATTTCATAACTTCATATATTGTAATTTTCTGGGTTTTAAGTTCAATTCTCGCCTGGTTTTTGCCTCAGATAAACCGTTTTCCTCAGCTCTGGCCAGCAAAGCCAAAACCTATTTTTTGTTTAATGACCTTAGAAAAGTCATCATTGACCCTTAGGGGTTCTGGTCTCTGCCCCAAGGGCTTGTTGGACTTGGCTTTAGAAGGGCAATTAATTCCTGGAAATATGTCGCTAGCTGTGACATACCACAAGTGCTGGGCTCAGAGTAACAACCAGAATAGGGGTCAACATAGCCTCCTTCATTGGGGCTCCAGTTAAGAACTCCTCAATGGTCCAAACCTGGGGGTGCATCACAGCTTCATTAGTTGATGCACAGGTATGAAAATCAGAAACATCTTTAAGGCCTCTTTTATGTCATGGACGTTTTTAAAAGTTCACTTTATGGAGATGATATGCCACTAAAGAAGGTTGGGAAGCTAACCCAGATGACATAGCTGCGATGGAATCATCCAGGTTTAGCATGTTAGATGCTGACAACCTCTTAGCAGCAAGGAAAAATCGCTCAGCAAAGGCAGTCATCCGTTCACCTTTTTACATACTAAAACACATAAAGGTTTGTTTTTCCCTGGTTAAACTCTGTTTGGATCCAAATTTCGCTATAAGAGCTTCTTTAACCTTGGCCCAGGTGTGTAGAGTAACCATATAAGGGACCTCCATTTCTTGGGCCAGGCGACTTAAATGAGGAAGGATGTTCTTGACCTTCTGGTGGTCAGTCGCCTCTTTCATGGCTGCTTCATAAACATAAGATGAAGCAATGCTACCCTCACAAAGAGTGAACATCTTTCAAGCGGACATTTAGATGGGCACTGTTTGAGCTAATTAAGTCTTGATAAAGCGCCGGCTAGTTGTTGTTCAAGAGCAACTAGCTGGGGTTTAGAAGCAGAAGGGAGGTTAAAGGGTCAATACCCCAACACCCTTCATTTTTGATAATTGTTTGTGGTGTAATACCCCCTGTAGTGAGCACCACTTATTGGATTTTAGGCTTTTTTAAGGTGCTCGCTGGTAAAAAGCTTTTCTTTCTCGTAACAATCACTTTAGTTACTACAATTCAATTTGAACAGCAAATTTGGATAATCACACACAGGAAAGATGGGCGACTTTAATAACAAAAATAACACAACATGGGCGAGCGTCACAGCAAGCGGTGCGCTTAACAGTACAACTAAGGGCAAGAAACGCCCTGGAGGGGGACCAGGAACCCAATCTGCAAAGAAATCACAAACTCAGACACCATCTGGGTTTATGGTATATACTGTAAAGCACACGCAATACATGTACATTCAATTCAACCAACCATTGACAAAGGTGGAACATGGGATCAGACTCTTCCTTGGGGATGAGTCACTGACCCTGTGGGAGAAAACATGTGAGGCACAGCCCTCACTTTTCCCTCACGCGGTGTACGTAGCCACCAACAACATGAGGTGTGGCTGGATCAATATTGGTTTCAAAACAGTTGATGAAGCTGATGCCGCAGCAAAAATCTGCGTGTAAATTGCCCTCCCTGAGGGCAAAAAAATTGTGCGCACCGCGCGCACCAGATGGAACAAAGTGAAAACTTTGTTCATCTCCTTTGACTCGCTCCCCACCAACCTTCCTCATAAGGTAATCGAGGAGGAGCTCCGCAAAGGTCTTGTGGCCTATGGAGAAATCCAACAACTCAAATTACAGCAATTTTGCTTGTTGCCCAACCTGTGCATGGGCAAAGCTATTGCTGTAATCAACCCCTTCCCATAAGTGGAAGAGGATTTATCCAGAATTTCCCACGCAGCAGAATTTCACTTCACAGATGGGGGCCAGTCAGCTGCATTCTGAGTTACACTGGAACGCGCACCACCCATTTGCAACCACTGTGGCTCACTGGGCCACAAGGAACATGCATGCCCTGTAAAAGAGGGATTAATGGAAAATGATTTTTGTGAAGAAGCTATGGATGAAGATAATGAAAACTTCGCCAAAATGACTGATGGCCACCACCCATTCCACTGGGGTGAAGATGGACTATAATCCATCGTGGACCCAGTTACAAGTAAACAGCGTAAAGCAGCACAAAAAGCCCGCAAGAGAGCAGCGGCTGAAGCAGCGGCACACGCGGAATCCGCCATTAACCACGGACAAATTCAGGAAGATATTTCAGATATTCACCAAACCAACCAATCAGAACAATATGCCCAGGTCAAAAATTTTCACAGTAACCAGACTGAGCCACAAAGCGTCATCAGTCATGCACATACTGAGGAACAATGCAACTGCAATTTGGGTGAAAATGCGGTGCACAATGCAACAAAGTTGAACCTCAAAAATATAAAAATTCAATCAACAACCCGCATCAAATCAACATGAGACCTTTGCAGGAAAAGTTGATGCAAATGCAAAAAACCGCAATTCCCTTGAATCATTGGGTCAGATCAAGGGAAACAACAATGGCAGTGAAAGAGTTGGAGTACAGATGTGGAGCATGGCCAAAATGAGACGCGGTGGGATAGGACCAGAGGGTCCTCCCAACCGCTCCTGAGGCGCCATGGGCACCTCAGTGTCAATAGGGATGTTAAACATCGCGGGAGCCAGGGCTCATACGTCCCAAGCCAAAAAGCTGGCATTCCTGTGAAAACCTCTTGTAGACATCTTGGCCATCCAAGAAACCCACTGCCAACAAGAGGAAGAAGAATCCTGGTCAACCAGGGTCGCACCATCACAATCAGTATGGACGTCTCACTGTGGGGTGATAGTCCAAAACAACAAAAAATTTAAAATTACAAATTCATCATCACACTTGCATGGTTGAGTCCTGGTAGCAACAATCACATGCCAAGATGAAATAATTTTGTTAGCATGTATCTATGCACTGTGCACTGCAACTGAGAGAGAAAAAAATTTGAAAAAATTTCTACTCTCACCCTCCCACCAGATATCATCATGTTAGGCGATTTCAACTGCTGGGATAGCCCCAGTACAGATTGATGGCCTAATCCCAGGGGATACCCACATGGACACATTGAATATCGCACAATGAAGGCATCTCTCTTGGCTTACAGAATGCTCTTCCCCCCAATTCACCAATCCTTCCCATATGACAAGACCCAACATACATGAGGGACTGCTCATATCGATGAGTCATATTGACCACATCCTCATCCCACAATCCCACCACTCAAGAATCTCCAAATTTACAACAAAAAAGGTCAATTTTCTGATCACCAATTAGTTACAGTGCAGTTAGTGCCAACCCAATCCCACATACAGGTTTCTCCTTGGAGAAAGCTTCACCCAGAAAATATAAAATTGCCTGAGATATCTGACTGGGTTGAAAACAAGGCTACAAACCCAGAATTACAGCCCCATTCACTTTGGATCCCATCGGAACATGGGAAAATTTCAAAAAAGATTTAATCAACAAAACCTGACATATTGCATCATGCAAGTACACCACGGACACGGCCACAATCAAGCGTACCTTGGAAGAACTAGACCACCTGGAAATAAATACTCTGAGATCTGGCTATAGCCCTAATTGGGGATGCAAATGGGCAGAAATTTCAGCACAACTTAACAATCTCATCTTTAAACACCAACACAGAATCAAAGTATTGAACAAAGGTAGGTTCATAAAGGAAGGCGAAACCTGTTTGACATACTTTTTCTGCCAATTTTACTCCCGCGGAAACCAGCCCATGTGCACACAGGTCCGCAAGGCCAATGGCACCGTGGCAACTGACCCTGAGGAGGTCAAGGCAGAAGTACACCGCTATTACACCAAATTATATTGTGATAAGCCAACAAATCCACAAAAAATTAAAGAATTTATTCAAACTGCCAAGATACAAAGTACACCACCAAATTACAATATACTATCCCTTATCACATGGGAGGAGCTTTGGGAAACAATTCGCGGTGCACCACGTAGGAAATGCCCAGGGCCTGATGGGATACCCTACGAATTTTACAAAAATATTTTCAACAAATCGCCCCCTCCTATTGGCGTCAATGAACCAGAGTTTGTGGAAACATGCCTATTACCAGGAGGCCATGATCCTACGTTATACCCTTGTATAAAAAGGGTGACAAGTTGGACCTGGCCAACTGGCGCCCAATTGCACTCTCCAACACTGACACAAAAATTCTAACAAAAATTCTAGCAGCTATATTAGGTGCAATTGCATCTGACATCCTATCACCCAACCAGTTTGGGTTTATACCAGGGCGTTCAATCTGGAACAACATACACCCTGTTGCAAACATTTGCCAATCCAAAGCAACTGGTGCCCTGGTCTTCTTGGATCAGGAAAAGGCGTATGACCGTGTTAGCTGGCCATACCTAAAAGAATGCCTACATGCCTTCAAACTCCCACCAAGATTCATAAAATGGGCGATGCTCCTAACAGAATCTGCAACCATGGCTGTATGCGGCCCTGGATTCCTAACAAACAATATCAAATCACACAGAGGGCTCAAACAAGGGGCTCCCCTCAGCCCACTGCTATACAATTTCAGCTTTGACCCGCTCCTCTGAGTAACTGACTCACGTCTCATGGGGATAACCGCACAAGGACAACCAACAGTCAAGATACTGGCCTTTGCAGATGACTGCGTAGCAGGTATAGCAAACAATGAAGATGCCCAACAGCTGGAACACACTCTAGAGGAATACTCCAAGGTGAGCAATGCATCGCTCAACAAAAGGAAGACAAAAATCATCCTCTTAGGCAAATACACAAACAATTGGGCCACAACATCAGAACCTCACACCAACACTCGAAGAAAAACTCAATTATATTACCCTTTGCAACACCTCCCACCACCACTCCTGTCTGACACCTTGGAATCTGGCTAGAATCAGGGGGATATGCTAATGACAATGGAAAGTAACCTGTTACAACGGGTATCCAAACGCGTCGCCTCCCTCAACAGAAGATTTCCAGGACTAACGGGGCGAGTAGCAGTTGCTAACTCACTCATCCTCCCAATACTGTGGTACCAGGCCCATGCGATAGCCTTGTCACCTATCTTTATACCCTCAATTCGCGCGCTTAACCAGGGCTGGCTGTGGCCTGGCTCTCACCCTCCTATACAGATGGAAACACTATTCGGCCCACGCTCAGGCGGAGGCGTGGGACCAATAGATTTTGAGAGCCATGCCAACCACATCCTAGGTACCTGGATAAAGGAAATCCTTGCTCCAGACCTCCCGCAACAACATTGGTCCAGAGCAGCAAGGACTAACTTTGCACAGGCGCTCAAATTAACCAACCCACATAGTCCACCCAGACTACTTTCATACCTTGCCAAGCACCCTACTGCAACGGGTCTGCATGGAACCTCCCCTCATTTCAAACATATCATCAGAACTATCCGCCGTATGGGATGGACCATAGAGAATATGGGTACTATACAGGGATGGGGACGACCCAGCCCCCAATTCAAATTAAGAAACCCAGAAAACCACCCCCAGAGGAATATGCTCGCAACAACCCCAAGCATAGCTAGGATAGAATACCTGGATATGCTGGACATTCCCTATGATTTAACCACACAGAAGGCAATGTGGAAAATGACTCACCACCCACTCCTACAGCCAAGATAAGAGCAAATGCCTGGCGCTGTTTGAGAAGGACCTATAGGACAGCAGACCGCTCCAACTCCCTCCACAAAACATGTTCAGTATGTGGAGGGGAGGGATCCCTACATCACCGCCTAGAAACATGCCCCCCAACCAAAGCTATATGGCAGGAAGTCGCACGCCTGCTCAAGATTCAAAACGAACAGGAATTCTCAATATCAAAGAGTATCTTCACGCTCCAGATTGAGCCATTAATCCCATCTACCCTCCGCTCCCTAATAATACCCATTGCAATGTGGACAGTACACACAATCGCGTTAGATGCGTTCAAGGGCACGGTCCCAACCATTCATGAGATTATCAACAGATTCCATGTCCACTTACTAGAGCACTTCCAAGCCTGGCTCTATGGATATATGAGATCAAGACAAAAGCGCTCATAGAATCATGGTTCCCACTCTGGTTCCTCCACACATACCCTTTCCTTCACACCTGCTCCATAGCAGGGGAAACCACCTCGGAGTAGTGCACCAACCCCCCCATACCTGGCAGTCCCGCTGGCAACAGGGGTAACTTGAGTACCCTGGGGTGCCCAATTTTTATATTTCTTAGTTATTCTCTTAGTTTCACATATATTCGGTAATGTCTGTCCCCTGGTCAGCTTACCTTGGTTAAATAAAAAAGGTGCTCGCTGGTGCATTTTTGACCTAAATCCAACAAATATTTTTTATGTGAAATATGATTCTCTACTGCAGGGAAGAATAATTACAAGAGGGTTATTTGGCCACTTATAGTAAAATAAAACCAATATAGTAACTAAAAGGTTTGAATTTTTATGAGTTTATTAGTAACCGCGAGGGTAAGAAAAGTGAACCCCTTTAATAAAGTTGATACTTAGTATTTAAAATGTCAAGGCGCAAAGTTCAGATTGCTTACTAAATTCTGAATTAGGTAATATGGGCGGTGGACCTATTGGATCATTTGAAACATGCCTTACTTCATTAATCAGCTGATGGAGGGTGATGATAGGTAGTTTAGGTCCATGAGGTAGTATTTTTATATAGTTTACCCAATCATTTGATGAAAAATATTTGCACATTTTAAGGATCCCTCCAACCCTATAAAAAGGGCAGGTCTTCACAGTATGAGTTGAACTAGATTTGTTGTAAGGTGGGGAGTGACCTCTGAATGGCTCTGTAAGTCCAGGGGAACATCCCCTGTGCACAGATCAGGTGATCTTTTTGTTTCCAAATAAAAAGGGTCTGAAGATTGCGGCTGTACCACTCATCACCCAGGACAACCTCGCTCACGTGGTAGACAAGCGCTGAATAACAGCTCTACCCTCCAGATTCTTCCCCCAGTACCC